>CM035153.1:72573008-72700644 GCA_020205615.1 Panax quinquefolius | reverse complement strand
TATGTTTGCTACTTAATTTGTGTTTTAAGAGTTAATTTATTGCAAAGAGTTGAATGAATGAATATGGCTATCATGCTTAAATTATATTTTGGGTAATATGATTATGATTGGTTTATAAGTTTTGATTAGAGTAAAATTTATTTGGGTAATACGCAGATTTGGGTAATTTGATTTTGTTAATTTATGTCATTTGGGTAACTTGATTAGTGATAGGATGGAGTTAGTATAAAATTTATATTTTGGGTAACTTGATTTGGGTAATAGGATGAATGTATTAGATTGTAGTTAGTATAAAATTTATATTTTGGGATTCTTTTTTGTGCAATAGAGGTAGTAATAGCTTTGGTTATTATAGGAAGTCATGCACATGATATGTACTCGTGAATCCCATGTTTATGTTTGTAGTTTAACCAATTATATCGGTCATTGTGAAAAAATCATTTGTAGATCGAGAACTTGACATCGACATCATAATGTGAATCAAAACGTGAATAATTGCTCCCACGAAAAATGATTGGGTTTCAAAGTTTACAAGTTTGATCCTCACATGTCGTGGATACCGCAAAACTCTTTTGTAGTAAATCTCTAGATTAAAACCGCTTTATGATAGTAATTCTTTTTATGAGCATAGGGATTCGATAAGTTCATAATTTCCATCCAATTCCTATGGTATCTCATATGGATCGTTGGTTTATGTCTTGTGTTCCTAGAAATGACCTTATATACATGCCGTCGTGCATGTGGTTAGTCCATATTATGGGAGACTCGCGAAATTTTTTTTTATTAAGTCGGGTTATTTGCGAACATTTATACTATTAACGAGCCTATTGGTGATCCACTAGAGCCTATTAAGGGATGTTAGAGCGGATGGGTCGGGCTTTGGGGTCATGAGGCCCACACGAGGCTACGCCAAGCTTAGCCAAGCCTCACAGGGCCAAGCCAAGCTTGGTTGTTATGGAATTGGTTCTGTTGATTGTGTTATTTGTTCCTATATATAGAAATTAGCTTATTGGTAATGTTTTGATTGATATGTATGCTAGATTGGAATAGTTTGATTTCAGGGTATTGTTCAAATAGATATTGGAAGGAAGCATTGGGAATATTTTAGCGATTAGGAATCTTAGGGTATTGTTCAATGAAACTTTTCAATTGTTATCATTTCTGATATTATCATTATGTGTTCATTACGATTTAGTTGAGTCAACTGCATTATAACGTCAATCTGATTTATGTGATATAATTTGCGGTATAAAGAGGTTACGCCAAGCTTAGCCAAGCTCTCACAGTACAAGCCAAGCTTGGTTGTTAGCATGCTAAGCTATTAGGGGTCATAAGCCAAAATAGATAATCTAAGGAACCGTTAGTGCAACAGAGAAGGTAACTAGACACACTTAGTCAATAAAGAGACTGCTTTTGCTATAACAGAAAAAACAAGGGTATTTAACACTTATGTATACAAGAATAAAGCTATAAAATGTTATAAAAGCTATAAATTGCTCAATCATGTTGTGACTATCCCAAAACATAAAAGATTATAGAAAGGGACCGTGAGGGTATAATCTTAAAACATGTTAGCGCCTTAGCACACTAGTTGATATGAATGAATCTCCAAGATACTCAAACATGTTAATCATATGCTTACAAGTATGCTCAAGTCATATGGTTACAAGTATGCTTAAGTCATATGCTTAGAAGTATGCTTAAATGTTAATCATATGCATGCTTACAAGTATGCTCAAGTCATATGGTTATAAGTATGCTCAAGTCATATGTTAACATTTATAATGTTGTCCGTAGTAGATAGGTACCGTGGGAATCATGGACCTCTATTCGCATCAGAGTTGGATGGCACGACGAAAGTCAAGTACCCGTGATAGGTGCTACAATTGAATTTAGAGTCAAGTTGCCAAGTGTTTTTGGAGTATGCGATAGTCACCCGTAATGTATGAATGGTAAGTCGCAGACACGATGTCCATGTTTAAAGTGTAAAAATGTAAATTATATGGACAGAGACACGGTAAACTATCATTTACTTGTTTCGGGTTCATGAGAAATTACGAAGAATGTCGGTGGGCACACGGGCGAGAGAGAGATGGTGGCATCACACAAGTACACAATTCAGCAAAGAGTACTCATCGTATGAATGAAATGGTCCATGATATTGCAGGCCGATTTTTTGATTGGGAGCAAGGCAGAGAGCAACCTATGAATTCTCGATGCCAAAGACTTCTTTAAGTTGTTAGACGAGGGTAAAGAAGCCATCAGGGCATGGTTGCACCAAACACACTATTATTGTTCTGCGCCATACATTATTACTTAACATCAAGGCCGATCACAACATGAGCCATGAGTGTTTTGAGTCGCTTCAAGGCAATTAAGAGTATGTTGCCTCGACGGTGAGAAATTACCCGTAACTATTACTTTGTAAGAAAATGGTGAAGAAGTTGGGTCTTGATACCAAAAGATCGATGCATGTCCCAACGATCGCATGTTGTTTTATAAGGAAAATGACAAGATGATAAGGTGCACGCTTTTGCGCCATGATCGGCTTAGGCCTAATAAAGAGGGTGTGACTACAAAAAAATCAAGTATACCGCTTAAGATTCTAAGGTATTTTCCAATAACACATCGACTAAAAAGATTGTACATGTCTTCAAGATCACCGAACATACGAGTTGGTATGCTAAATCTCCAAATAAAGATGGAGAACTAAATCATCCCGCAGATGGGCGGCAAGCTTGGAAAGATTTCAACTTAGCACATCCTCGAATTTGCATTGAACCTAGAAATGTGAGGCTTGGATTGTCCAATCGATGGTTTCAACTGTTTGGCCACTCAAATTGTTCCGCACTCATGTCAGGCTCGTGATTGTTATCTGCATAACTTGCCTCCCTCGATGTGTATGAAATAAAACCCATACTTATTTCTTTTTCACTGTGATTCCCGGTCCTAAGAGTCCCGGAAAGAACTTAGATGTTTACTTGAGACCTCTTATGACGAAAGTTAAAGGTATTGTGGGAGGATGGAGTACGACTTGGGATGTTGCAACGAAAACAAATTTCAACCTTAGGGCGCCGGTTATGTGGACTATAAGTGACTTCCCAAATTATGGTATGTTAGTTGGATGGAGTACACACGGAAGTTGGCTTTGTCCGTATTGTATGGAGCATACAAAGTCGCTTAATCTATCAAAAGGTCGAAAGCCTTGTTGGTTTGACCGTCATCGCTCATCGCTTGCCTTACCGGTAGAGATCACCCGCTTCAAGAAATAGAGAACACTTCAGAAAGGGAAAGTAGATAATGATATGCTCGCACCACGATTGTCGGAACGGAGATGCGAGATCGTGTGATGAGATTGCCGCTATTATCCCATTTGGTAAGGTTGATGCGACAAACATAATCAATGGGTTTGGTGAATCTCATAACCGGGTTCGAGAGAAGCATCTTTTGGGAATCGCCTTTATCGGTCTCTACAAATTTGATTCATTATAATCTAGATGTGATGCATATTGAGAAGAATGTGTTTGACAATGTGTTTAACATCGTGATGAATGTTACGGGGAAGACAAAAGATAACGATAAGGCACGCTTTGGACATGAAAGATATTTGTAAGTCATCCCGGATTAGAACTTTATGAATCTCCTAATGGTAAGATTGTCAAACCGCGCGCAAGGTACACATTGTCCAAAAAGCAAGTCAAGATGTGTGCACATGGGTTAAGTCTCCTCAAACTACCATGATGGATATGCGCAAAACATTGCAAGGTGTGTTACGGGTGGAAATTGCAAGGATGAAGAGTCATGACCGCACATGTGTTCATGGAGAGACTCATGCCTATAAAGATTTCGGATCCGCTTGATAAACCAATATGGGATGCTTTGACGGATCTTAGTCGCTTCTTCAAAGACTTGTGTTCAAAATCATTGAATGAGAAGGACATGTTTGTACTTGAGAAGAACATCATAGAGATCACGTAAACCGGAAAAATATTCCCACCGGTTTTTTTTCGACTCCACGGAGCATTTGCAAATCCATCTTCCCTATGAAGCTCGTGTTGGGGGTCCAGCTTATATAGATGGATGTACCCTTTCGAGAGGGTGATGGGAAACCTTAAGAGGAAGGTGAAGAATAGAGCTTATGTCGAGGGGTCGATATGCGAGGCATACAGCTTTTGATGAGATATCTACGTTGTCTCGCATCATTTTCCTGGATGAAGTCTCGACAAAGGCCAATCGAGTATCGAGACATGATGATGGGGGAAATGTTGAACTAAATGGTCGGCTCTCTCAGATTTGGTCCCTCGGGCCGCCGCTTATGGAAAAGGGAAGCGATATTCCTCTCTCGAGCAAGAATTACATGCCGCATATACTTACATTCTTCTCAATTATGGTGAGGAGATCGATTTAATTTGTGAGGTACACATGTAAACTTGATATTTTATCTTTTAAGTTAAAAATTTATTCTAATATGTTAATGTTTATAACATGGTATAGATTGTACGATGACGAAGTTAAAAGTGAAGCATGCCGACATAACTGATAAAGATATTCAAATCAATCGGGATAAAAACTTTACACTTTGGCTAAAGGACAAAGTAAGTTCAATTTTTAAGCACGTAGTGTATATATATATATATATAATATACTCCATATGTTAACTATGACTTCATTTAATAAGATGGAGTTTTTGTAGGCTTTGACTGAGGGATCAACGATTCCGCTAATGTACAAGTCCTAGCTATGGGACCGCATACAGATCAAGGAATCAACAAAATAAATGGTTGGTTACAAAATAAATGGTTGTGAATTTCACACAAAGGCATATGGGCGCCAAAAAGAACAACGAACTCGGAGTGTGTGTCCAAGGAGATTGTTACAATGAGCTTGGTCGCTGCCTTTTATGGGGAGTTGAGAAATCGTAGAGTTGTCGTACAATAAGGGCACGTCACGGGGTCATATTCACTTGTTCAAAATGTGTCGCTGGTTTGATTCGATTGTAAAGGGATACGTGTTGATGCATATGGAATCGCCGATATTGACCTCCATAGTCTCCAGACTAATCAACGAACCGCTTTGTTTTACCAACTCAAACAAAGACAAGTATACTACACCCTAGTCCCGTTAGGAAAAGGGATAGAATCGCCACTGATTCGCAAGTTGTAATTTATACTCCGTCGCCAATATAGAGAGTCGTGTAATTAGTTGATGGGGAGATTTACCATTTAAGATTCCATTTATTGTATATTGGTAATGTTTTGATTGATATTATATTGGTAATGTTTTGTTTTGGTCTTATTGATTGAAAATTTGTATATTTTCTCTTGGTTTGTGTCTTGGGTGCCTAGAAATGTCCATATATATGCATGCCGTCATGCATGTGGCTGTGGCTAGTCTATATTATAGGGAGACTATGGCAAATTTTTTTAAGTATTATAAGTATAAGTTTGAAAAATGTTCACAAATATTATAACTTAGATATAAATTGCTTTAATATATGCTAATTGATGTTGTATATTATAGTGATTTTTCGTATAATAAGATCGTTGGTGCATATCACAAATTGTGTTTATAGTAATTGCCTACACTGTGATTACGTATTTAAATACCTATCGCCCACAAGGATGCCGTTTGGCGTAATTTCGTGTATGTTTTTTTTAATTATGATCAAATAATATTAATATAATATTCAAAGGATAATTATTTAGTAATGTTATTATTGTTTTTTATTTGCATAGTAAACAGATAGATGGGAGGACGCAATAGTGTCAAAGGATTCGTATATTATTCGGCAAAAGTGCGCGCATTCCGCACTAAGGACAACTTGAATAAAGAACGACAAAAAGCCATTCACAATGCCGAGATCGACCATCCGTGCCATGGAGAGGATTATATGCACGAGCATAGCCCCCGGTGGTGCACCCAAATCCATATGGGCCGAGATGTGTGCCCAATGGAGAGCCGAGAGTCGGGTGAAAAGACGAAAGACCGCCACCACCAACAGAGCCTCGTGTATCCGATGGCTAAAAAGGCTAAAGGAACATACAAGGGCGGCAAGATTTCACAATTGCAAAGATATCAACGCCTCGCACGTATTTACAAGTTTTAATATGTTTACAATCATGAATTGTAGAAAATATCCCATTTTTACTTAGTAATATTGTGTTGTTTTTTCAGATAGAGTCTCAGCCTCAAGGTCACCCTATCCATTGGTCGATGTGTACGCACGTACACACCCGTGATGGTTCCGCCTCGAGGCTATCCAGATAAGCGGTAATAAGTTTTAACAACCTCGATCTTGTTTATTAATACTTACAAAATATTATTTTTAACTATTTAAGTGTTAACATGATGACAGGATACTTATAAACGCTTATCGAATGAGCTGCTATCCTCAAGGCACTCCACGTCCGCCTATCGATCAAGAGTTGTGGGAGAGGGCGTCTCATGTGAAGAAGAACTACATTAAAGGTCAAGGACAACGACGACGCCCATCCTTCAATGGCTCAGCACTCTGCTACCCGCCTTCATAATCATCGAGTCATCCAAATTGTTCATACTCCTACCGACCGTGTGAGAGCTATATGTCAAGATCGAAATCTTCAAGATACCAAGGGCACCGGGGGCTCTTGATCCCGAGGAGTTAGTCAAGCAAGAAGATAAAGCAGCAAGCAGCAGGACAAAGATGGGGATGGCGACGAGGTATAAAATCAATTTGTTGTATGTATTGTCGTAATATATACCAAAGATCAACATATTTATTATATTTGTAACTTGTTTTATTATTTTGTTAATTACAGGTGTGATCAAGGAGGGATGACGCTTGACATAACCTTGTACTTGTATATTCATTATTTGATGTTTGTATATATGTTACTTAAACAAGTTTTGAAATGTTATTATATTTATTCAAATCATATTGGTTTTAAAGGTTTATATACTAGTTTGGTGTATGTGTTGGTGGACGATGGATGTTTATATTGTTTTGTATGTTGTTTATCTTGGTGTGTATGTGTGTTGGGATAAAGCGTAGAAAATGTGTATGTGTTTTTGGGAATTCTCGCAAAACAAACGCGAACTTCTTTTCTACTAATGAAAGTCTAGCTTTTTCTTACTTATTCTCTCTAACAAATAAGTTGTAAGTTGTTGGTGTATTTTGAACAATCAACAAATGAAATCCAAGGCTCTCTATTTATAGGAATTGCTAGGTTAGGGTATAGTGGTCAATAAATATCCCACCTCCTTAAACAAACCTCCTTATTATTCATTACTTAAGCACTAAGTTAACTTGCTCACAAATCTTTCCTTGGCCATCACACTCTTTTCTTGC
Organism: Panax quinquefolius; assembly: GCA_020205615.1. Taxonomy (NCBI): domain Eukaryota; kingdom Viridiplantae; phylum Streptophyta; class Magnoliopsida; order Apiales; family Araliaceae; genus Panax; species Panax quinquefolius. Next base: position 72,693,317 of record CM035153.1, on the reverse strand, counting down.
CACCAAGATCACTCCATGTGATCATGGGGCCCACATGGGATGCCCCATGGATCTTCTTTACCCATTGAATTCTTAATTTGGGCTTTAATTCAATTAGCTTAACTTATGCTTTTGGGCTTGCATTAATCCACTTTGGACTTTACATTAACAAACACTTAGGCTTTAACATTAGTTTACATTGGGCTTAATCATAATCACAATTAAACTATAAACTTCCCACACAATCCTATAAGTTCAATTACATATGGCTTAAAGCTTTATAACATATTGTCTCGTATTAATCTCAGATTCTAACTCGTATATTTATTCAACATATACTTATATACCATCATTCATACATACTCGTATGATACTTCGTATCATACTCGTATTCATTACCTTGTATAATACATTCATATTATATGATCATCTCTTTAACTAGTTAACGCTTTTACTTTTCCTAACATTCTCGAATTAAGTTCGCATCAAAAAAACTACGTTTTCCATACTTGAATTATTATTACATAATTCATCTCACCTCGATATTCTATCATTACGTATTTCTCGGAAGTTCAAAAATAATTTCCGAAATAAATCGATGAATAGTATTTTTGAAAAATTTCTCGAATTTTTTATTTTCGCCTTGGAAATTCAAACACTTTAATTCCTTCACGTAGTCAAAATACTATGACATTCCGACGCTTTCTAGTTTCGTAATCTACATTCATCTTACTAACACATAATAATAACAAATAATATAATTTTATTCATTATTTAATTAAATAAAATTATTTTACAATAGATCCGAATTTCTACGTTACACCCTGAATATTTGCCCGTAATTTGCGATTACATTCTTTATCTTTTAATCCCGTTCAATATTTTCGTTCAACCTTCATTAAAGGTTTAAATCACTTGTTTAAGTGTTACATTCGATGAACTATATGTTCTCTATCTTCCCTTACACTTTTCCCAAGAGTTGAGTAGTTAAAAGTTCTTCCCTGGGTCCTCGCTCAAGACTGTGGCCGTGGCTGCTTGGGTCCCTTTCTTCTCTCTCCTCGCTTCTTGGCATGCTATGCAAATGCCTTCCTCCCCATTTGTCAAGGCCAGGCGCCTCCCAGCGTAGCATGACTGCAATCAGTGCGAAGCTTTCAAAACATTGAAAAAAATTTCTAAGTGTTGCACTATTTTGAGACGCTTACTTCACAATCCCATAACTTATTCGTTATAACTCGGAACGAGGTCGTTCCAAAGCCATTCTCTTGCTTATCTTATGTACTTCAATTTCCTTCGGACAGAAATTCATTTTGAATCCATTAACTTGCCATTCAATTGGCTTAATCTTCATCCTTCGTTTATTTTACATTATTAACGTTCTTCGTTCGTTCGCCCATAATTCGGTCATCCAAACTCAGAACTTGTTCGTTCTTGAGTTCACGACTCATGTTTTCTACGTTCTCTTATATTCTTATGAAACCCTACACAGTCGAGTTCATTTACACACTTTCTAGTTCTCGTTTGTCTTTTACGAAATTTTCGCCATAACTTTGTTATAGCTAAGTTTAATCCGTTCTTCATGAACGTTTCTACCGTTCCTAACCAAGCAATAAGCTTCTAACTTATACGCAATAATTTTAAACTTGTCCATCAACAACAAGTTATACTACGATGGTTTTAAATTTGTCCATCAACAACGTTCTTCGTGTTCTTCGTGTGTTCTTCACGTTCTTCATTCGTTCTTCATTTTTAATCGATATTTTGATTAAGATTTCACTTTTTCTGGAATTTGATGTTATAAATCACCATTCCTTACTAATTTCAATCATCATTCATATGATTCATTCGGATCGCTCAAATTCCTTACAAAACTTATATTTCCTTAGGAAATTTATAAACTAAACTTCTAATTCTTATTTCTTCATTTTCTCATGATTTCAACCATATGAAAATCATTCTTAACATCTCTTACTTCTATTCTCATTAAGTTATGTTTTGAACATATAAAACTTAAAGAAAATTTAACTTAGACTAGGTTTTGAATTACCTTTCTCCTTTAATCTCCTTCCGTTGGACAAAGTTTGCACTCGGCTAGCTTTTCCTCCTCCTTTTCCTTCCCATTCGAACTCTCTCTCTCTCTCTCTCTCTCTCCCTCTCTCTCTCTCTCTCAAGTGTTGGTGATTTTCAAAATCACCAACAAATGAGCTTAAGCTCTCCTTTTATAGAAAAATAAGGCTAGTAAAATAGTCATTTTGCCCCTAAAATTACAATTCCCACCTCCTTACTAACCCCCTTACTATTCACGAAGCTTCTCCTGAAGCTTCGTGGTTCCGCTTTCTTCTTGGATTTGTCCATAGTTTAAAAAAGCGTGATGCTCTAATCTAAATATTTTGGATATTTCACTTTCCTCTATAATTTAACTTTTACGCATTCTTCTAACTCCAAAAAAACTGAAAACACTTTTTGACGTTAAACGTTTTCCTTCACGTTTTCTCCTAACGTAGTTAAACGAATGAAAAGTACATAACAGTACTTTTTGTCGTTTTTATTTCGTTCGATTTCTGCACGTTTTTTGAGACAAACTTTTATCGACTTACTTAACTTTTCACGATATATTATCGTCAAATCTTTCGACGGAATGTCATTTCGACATACTGAACTCTCAGAAAGGCTTATGTTATTCAAATTCTAACCTTTAGGGTTTCATCGGGTGAATAATGCCTATTTCGTCTTTTTCCCCAAAAATATTTTTATTCCCGAAAAATTTTCATTTTCATCTTGAAAATTCTCACTCGTTCAGTCTAGTTCGTAGCTAGAATCCTCCCGTATTATAATCATCCTAGGTTATAGAACGATTAATAAACACATAGTACAAAATATTATTAATAAAAATTTATTTTATTAATAACTAATTCTTTAAACTTAAATTCTGAACAATCCGGATTCTCCGGGTTGTTACTGCTTATCTCATTTGAAACCTTCATATCGTCTAACTCTGAATCCTATGGAGATGTGCCATGCCATTTCTGATAGTTTTTTCCGAGAGGTATATCTGATAACGTATGTGGCTCGACCTTTTCCAAATTTGGGAAGATGTGTCCACGACCAGACTAGCATATCCAGGTCTTCGCAGGTAGTCCGTTGAGTTGTCTTACGCAGTTTGCATTCGGGATTGTTGCAATAGCTCTTTTTGACCTTATCTGCAGTTGAATGACTGTTGTTTATGTTGTGTTGTCAATATTCTATCTTTGCCCTCCTGGGGTTGTCTCCAAGGTTGATGTGGCTTTTGACTATCCCTCGGGGTTGTCTCTGGGGTTTGATTTCTGTTGATTCTATCTTTCCTCAGGGTTGTCTCCGAGGACTCATTTGTTGGTGTAATCCCTCAGGTTTGTCTCTGAGGTTGAAGTTAGGATATTGTCTTTTCCCGGAGTTGTCTTAAAGATATAAAAGACGTTCTTGCCCTCCTGTAGGGTTAGTAACATGAAAACAAAATTTCGAGTGTCTATAATCATAATTTATTCTTTAAAAACAATGAATCAACAACAAAATAACTTTCTCCAAATTTTTTATTGGTCCATTTTCTTAATTAATAATATTTTGATGATAAAAGATTGAATGTATAATAATTATTGGTTATAATTATTGTACCCAAACTATAATGAAATATCCATTCATAATAATCTGACACATTGTATATACTTTTTTTGTACCCATTTTTTTAAGGCTTAAATATAAATTACTATCCTAAACTATTAGCCTTTTTCACTTCAATGATTGACCTTTTAATTTTTTCAATCAGATCATTAAACTATTAATTTTTTCCAATTCGGTCCAATTTAAGTTGCCACATCATAAATTGATGATCTGGCCAGCTGACTAGACAAACTAATACTTATATGTAATTAAAAAAAAAATTAGACAATTAAACTAAAAAAAATAATTCTTATCCAATAATTTATTTAAATCATCTTTTTGTCTAATATTAAAATCACTTCTAATCCTCATCTTCTTCAAACAAATATCCACAACTTCAGTCACCGCCTTGTGAATTCCGACCATGTAAATCTCATCGGAACCCTAACATCCACCACCTCCAGCGGCTCCCTCTCCAAATCCTGCGACACATACACATGAAACCATGACCAAAGATGCAGTTTCCTCAAGTAGAGACATTTTAGGGTTTTCTCCGCCTTGGCGAAGCCCAACACCATCAACTGCGGTGGGCCTTGGCGAAGCCTGACACCAAATTGGCCTTGCCCTAGCTTCTTGCCGATGATATAGAGTTCTTGGAGGATTTGGGTCTTGAAAGGAAGTACCCAGTTGGGTTTTGGATTTGGATTCTTTATTTCTCTTGTTCCTGCTGATGGGTTTGGAGCTGATGAAGGTGATCTAACTTCTTCATTAAGATTTTGATCTAACTTCTTTTTTTTCTTTTTCTTTTTTTTTATAAAAAAAATAGGTCCTCTAAATTGGATGGACTGTACCGACCATCATTTGCAGGTTTCGTCGATGTAGATTTAGTTGCGAATAAGACAATCTCTCTCCAAAGCTTGGTACATTTTCGGATTTTGGTGGTTCAATGGCAAATCGGAGGTGATCTCGGAGATGGGGACGCGGCGGCAAATCGGCGATTGTTGAAGCACTGGGCAGTTTTTGATCAATGATTACTAGCGGTGATTGTTGAAGAATTTTTGTGGTGTTTGAAGTTTAGGGTTATGATTTGAGAATTTTTTGAGAGGAAGAGGAATATGAAGCAGCGGGGCATTTGATTTGATTTGATTTTTTATTTTATTTTATTTTGTTTCTGTATTTATGTTAGTTATTAATGTTTGTTCTTGTAATTAAATAAGTTTTGAGTTAAGTTTAATTTTTTTTTGAATGTATTAATTGATTAGGTTGTTGGTTATTAAAATAATATTTTTTTTAATTACACATAAGCATTAATTTGTTTAGTCAGCTGGCCACATCATCAAATTATGATGTGACAACTTAAATTGGATTGAATTGAAAAAAAATAATAGTTTAATGATCTGATTGAAAAAATTAAAAGGTCAATCATTGAAATGGAAAAAGACTAATAATTTAAGGTAGTAATTTATATATTTAAGCCTTTTTTTTAACACTGCCATTACTCTTTTCTTAACACATGCCATGATGCCAACGGCCCAACAGTATAAAATTGGGAAAAGACCATTCAAACTCAAAGTCGGTTCGAGTATAGGGTTGGAGCTTACCGGGTTAAACCGGATTAGTTGATTATCAAATGTGGTCCCAGCATGGGCTGATTGGCCAGAATTGTCGGATTTCATAGTCGGGTGTTTGGTTAATGCTTAATGAAAGCATGATGTTTTTCCTCTTTCCATTTCTTTCTCAGTTTTCCAGAAAAATCCGAGAAAGTTATAGAAAGCTTGAATCTTTTACGAGGAAGAGCCTTTTCAAGCGTCATGACGTCAGGTACTGCCCAAATTCACTTGAACATTTATCAGTTACATGAATTACACAAGCTGAAATTCAATTTGTTTTATATTTTTCCCGGAGACATCCGTTTTTTTAATGGGTTTTAACTTCTAGTTATCGATTAATTGTTAATTTTATCCGTTAATGAAACTAATAATGGTTTATTTAATTAATAATTCGGTGTAATTTAAGAGTTACCCTTATTATTGGTGTGTTGTTGATTGATTTTGGTCATGAAAGTTCTAATTTAGAATTCTATCATTGCAGATTATAGTTTGGAAGTTCCAGCTGAGCTTGAATCAGCTTTTCGGCTTAGGACTGCACATTTCTATGTAACACAAAGGCCTTTGCTTGGTATTCTCCAATACTAATTTAATCCATTACTTTGCTTGTTTGGTTATAATTGAAATACAGTTTTTGTATTCATTATGTAATGTGTAATTTGTGATTATTTTGTATTCTTAATTTATGTTTCAGATCTTTATGGGGTTTATATTAGACCCGTGGCTCCTTTTGGGAGTACAAGTAGTAAACCATATATTGATTCGGCTTTGATTCACCGAAGCTTGCCTGATGAACTACTTTTTGAGGTAGTACTTTTTCTGACCTTGAACAACCCAGCTCCGCCATTGTTTTCACATATAAGTATGATCGGTCGTTTATAGCGTTACAATGTTAATGTTTAGTGCATTTGGCCATTGCATAAAAAATAGTGCAATGCGTTTGTTAGTTAAATAAGTTGTGATTCGAATAAGTTGCTTGTAGACGAACAAGATTCTCTGTGCGTATGGAACTCCAAATACGCTGAACGCTCGATAGTTTTGTAGACAAACAAGCACATAGATTTTTTCTTTGGTGAATTTGTTAATTATTAACTGCGTTACTGTCATGATTCAATCATCTAGCACTAATTTGATATGTTTGAAATTTCACCCATGCTATAATATGTATATTTGTATTTAATAGGCATAATTGACGGGGTGTAATGCTTCATGTTGATTCACTTTGCGGCATTAGTTTTATATGTATGTAATATTGTATTTACCTAAACATTGCCACATTTTACTCTGAGAAGTCTCACCTCCACCTTGTGCTGCTCTCATGTATTGTTTCGCATGTAATATAATCTGGAACCAACAAAGAACAAGAATACAAATAAGGAGAAGCTTACATTTTTCCCCCTTAGTAATATGGCTCAACTCGGTCAATCACATGTGAGTTGTTAGTGAGAGAGAGCATTAAATAGCTGTAGACTGTGAATACGTAAACAACAATTTGTCAAAGTTACCTTTTCCTTTAAGTCCCAACATTTAACTATTGGGATTGAATGATTAAAATCTATTACTTTGTTACAACACACTATATAGGTGTAGACTATGAATACGTAAACGGCAATTTGTCAAAGTTAGAGTTTTTAATTTTTCCCCATTTTCCTTTAAGTCCCAACATTTAACTATTGGGATTGAATGATTAAAACCTATTACTTTGTTACAACACACTATATAGGTCTCTTTCACATTTCCATTTTCTAATGATATATTATATGTTTATACAATTGGATATGTAATGATTAAAACCTATTTATGTGTTTCCATTTTCTAGGGATATATATTGAATATATGTGTTTGGCACATTTTAAAATCCATGCCACCCACTCCAAAAGGGAAAGCTAAAATTGGATAAAGGGATAGTATCTTCTTTGTTCATGGCTTCCACATGACTAGGTTCGTTGCATACTTGCATAACACTACCCAAATCTTAAATCAACTTTCAAAGATGAACTTTTTTTCTAATTACTGAAATTTTATTTAGTTTCCTAACATAGTCTTTTGTCGTGATACCATTATTTGATATCATAGCCAGTCAGTTGTGTATAGTGAATTCTTGTTATTTTAGGTATGCATTTAGCTTAACTTCTAGTTCATAATCCTTTGCAATGATGTATACACACTATTGTGTTCTTTGAATTTTAGTGTGCATGGACTTGCAAGCTTTTCAGGTGCTTTTAGAAATATCTATTGGTATATAAAGTTTTTTGTTTTTGGTTTATATGTAAAGGAATTTGTATGTATCTACTGCCTTCGTAAATATGCATGTGCAGATTTTTGCAAGAATGAGCCCGTATAACTTAGGGAGGTCAGCCTGTGTTTGTCGGAAATGGAGATACACAATCCATAATCCCGTGTTTTGGCGCAATGCATGCTTAAAGGCTTGGCAGGTAGTATGTTATTGATAATGACCTTTTCCCCATCATTTGCTCGTTATTATCTAACTTAATATATCGGAACATTTTTCGTGAAGCTCTATGGAGTTGTGGACAATTATAAGCTTTTACAGTTAAAATATGATGCTTCATGGAGAAAAATGTGGCTTTCAAGGCCAAAGATTCGTATTGATGGTAAGATATGACTTTGCTCACCCAGTTTTATGTTTTGATGTTAGTTTTACTTATACTGATTTACTTCAACTTTTGTGGAGTTCTTTTTAGTTTACTTACACTTTTCTATTTTTCTCTTTCGTTCGTAGTTTTTGTATGTTGCATCACTGCATGTCATATGAAATTTATCAACAATATTTTTTTCCATTATATTTTCGGAAGGTCTAAACTATTCTCCTGAATAGTGAAAGCTGGATATGTTACTGATGATAGCTCAATATTGTATGCTAGTTTTTCCATGGGAATAAATTTGGTTAATGGAACCTGGTCTCTACTAAAGGGGATTTTGGCATGTTTTTGCCTTGATAGTAACCAAATTAAGCTAAAATTCTAGAATCAGATCGCAATCAATGTTGCTCTTTATTAAGTCAGATACCTTCTTTATTATTGTTTTAATCACTATATAGATGATTTATCCTGATCGAGTAAATAAGCTTTTAGCATCAACGTAGAGAAATATATTTGAAATTCTGAAATTATTATTAGAAGTTGGTTAAGACCATATTTATTTATTTTTTATTTTGTAATTGTTTGCTAAGATAGATATGTCAGAATATTTAAATTCAACACTAGTTAAAATTTTGGAAAAGAGTTGATCTCACTCATTCTTTTCTTTGTTCCTTCACCTCTTCTATTTTCCTCGGTGGAAGTTGTAACTAAACTTCATCATTTCGTGGTTCAGTCATAACCAGTCTATCTGTGGTGGAATATATGCTTTAAGATAGTTTATATTTTGCATGAGTCCATTCCTTAATTTCTGATGAAAATGAGGCACGGGTGCAGAAAGTGAACAAGAAAAATACATGCAAGGACGGGCCAACACACAGGACAAGGATGCAGCATGTAAAATAGAGTATAGGCACAGACTATAAACAAAAGTTTATTTCACTTGCTATAAGTAAATCTAATACTAATTTCTTATCGAAAAAACTAGATACTACCTACATTCCGAAATATAAAATCAATATTGACCTTTTAAAGTCAATTTGATATATTTTCAAATATAAAATTGATGTGATTCATTTTACTCTTAAAGCAATAAATCTTGTAATTAGTAGCATTTTTTAGGTAGTTTACGATTTTCACAAGTGTATAGTTTAAAACTAAATGAATTCATATCAATTTTGAATTTAAAAATATCTCAAATAGATTTTAAAAAATCAAACTCGATCCAGTATTTTTGAACAGAGGGAGTATGATATCATGTAGCTGATGGCTATAACAAGAAACTGGTAATCAATAATTTCATCTATAACCATCTAGGTTTTTTTTGTTTTTTGTTTTGTTGTAAAGGAGGCCATGAAGGCCTAAGGGTAATAAGAAATAGATTCATTAGAATCCACTTCTAGCAGTGCTAGGATTTCAACAGGAGGCTCCCTAGTACTGCAAATAACATAATTAGAACTATGTCCCATCTCCGCAAGTTTGTCTGCGCATCTATTTCAATCCCTTTTAGTGAATAAAAGCTTAGCATTCCAAGACTTCCTTAAGAGTTGGCGGCAATCAGCAATAAGGCCCCCATCAGGATGATCCCTAATGTCACCATCTTTAATAATCTTGACAGCAATTTCTGAATCTGTTTCAACTTCAATGTTGGGTCTTCTCATATCCCATGCCAGATTAAGTCCTTCACAAAGGGCCCAAAATTCAGCGGACAAAATATTGTAGGTCCCAATTCTTCCTTAAAATCCATTGCTCCATCTCCCTTATTCATTTCAAATTAAACCACCAATAGCAACAGAAGAAGGGTTATGCTTTAAACTAGCATCTGTATTGAGATTTAGCCACCCCACTGATGAACTTTTCCATATAACAAGGGGTTGCAAGGATACATTTTTAATAGCAATAGCAAGAGGAAAGGCTTGTTCAAGGCTAGAAAGAAGGATGAAAATGAACGCTTCGATTTATAGTTCTAATAAAAGATCTCTAACTCATGCAAGCATACACGTGTCAACAAGTAATACAGAGTAAGTAAAGTATCGATCCCACAGAGAAAGTTGTTAAATTTAAACTATTATGCATTAATTAACTCACTATACTTATATGCTTAGACTAATGACTAAAATTGTTGAATTAAACTAATTATGATTACCAACTAAAAATAAGAATGCAAATGGAATAAATATAATATGGAAATAATGGGACCCTAACTTCATTTAATATTTCATCTAATCGCCACTATCATGCAAGAAATTGTTCACATATCACAGAAAATAGCCAAGAGCACGAAGAGAGTTATAACCATTTTTCAATGCACTATAACCTACTTACACACAAAATCTACAGATGTTAGACTCTATGTAATCACCAATACAATCACAATCACTATATGCCTACATGCGAAATTGCAATTCTATTGATTTTAAGCACAAGCCCTTACTTCTAGCTCATACATATGAAAACAAAGATATGTCTATCTCGTTCACAAAATACGCAAGCCATTATAATAACCCCATATTCGCATGCTATCATGATTACAATCCATATTTATATGTTCATTGTCAATTCCATACAAATATCGAGAACGAATGGTGATCAAGCATTCATACATGTAAAACAACCATGATAGATATCCCATATGATATGCAAAACAATCCTAGCATTTAGTGTACAACCAAACTACATATTAAAATCTGTTAGAATCCCATAATGGAGTTTAGTTCACGATCGAACCAAAAGCCATTATGGGATCAACGCTAAACATGATCAATAAACAAACAATTGAAGTAAGAAAGATAGAACGATCAAACCCAATCATTTGAATAAAAATCAATGATCAACTATTAAATCCTCATAGAAATCCAATAGAAATAATAATCAAAAAATCACGATGACGAGAGAATCCAAGAAGAAGTAGAGAAGTAGACGCTATGGCTTCGCTTCACGTTGAATCTCTCCCAAGGTGTAAACCCTAGTTTCTATGATGAAAAAAACGCTAAAAGTTATCAAGTGTCTCTCCGACACACGCGTAATCGTAATCGCTTAAAACCATTACACACATCATTTAATTAAGAATTAAAATAAAACAAAATTACAAAGATCAAGATCGCGATCGCGCGCAAGCCTCTCTATAGCTTCTAGCTCTCTCGTCTCACCGCGTACGCGAGACTTGCAGCATGTATATCCATCCATCCATTCCTCTCTCATGCCTAGCGCAAGCTGCACTCTCATACCTGCGCGCGCTTCTTCCTCGCGGTCGCTCAACTTGCGTAGAGGTTCTCATTTAGTTTAGCCATTGTGCTTGCGCGCTGCGAGAAGTCTAAGTTTGTCTCGCCACATGCACACTGCCATTCATTCTCTGTTTCTTTTCGGTTCTTTTTCGCTCATTCTCTGCTTCATTGCTCATTCATTCATGCTTCTTGATCCTCTTGCTTGCTTGGTCTCCATGCTTCATCAGACCTCCATGCCATGCACATCCTCGCCAGTGACTAGCCTTCACGCATCCATTAGCCTCGTGCCTCTAATACCACCAAAATTAAGCCAATTCTCGCACTTATTCACCAAAAGGAGTTTTAAGTAAATGCAATGCAAAATAACGTGAAATGCAACTAAAACACAATAAATGTACTTGAGATGGGCACAAATTCATGATGAATTGGTATACAATAAGTAGGTAAAAATACCACTTATCAAATACCCCAAACTTGAACTGTTGTTTGCCCTCAAGCAATGCATACTAATGAATAATGAAAATGCAACTACTAAACTATGCAACTACTCTATGATGCAAACTAGTCTCACATAATCTCAAATTATATAATGTAATTTCAAAAATTCAAATTACCTCAAATTGAATTATCCAGATCCAAGAATACAATTTCAAACCAAACTATAGACATAATATCATACACTCAGATAATTCATATAATGCTATAGAGATGTTGTGTGTGTGTGTGTTCACAAAAACTTGATCTAAGCAAAGAATATATATATACATCGCTCCCAAATGTAAAAAATTATAGTCTAAATCAAGACTCATGTATACTCATGCAACATGATCTGCTTTCAACATATCAACACAAACTAAGGTTCAACAATGGGTTTATTGCTTTATTGCTACTCACGAGGGCGATTTCGCACTTTCCCGCGGTGTTTATTGCTATTTTTCTTTTCTTTTTCTTTTTTTTTTTTTTTCACATGACTGTGCAATGTCTCAACCCATTAGGCACACTGCTGCCCCTTAGCGAAGCTTTCAACCAACGACTCCTGCACTATGAAAGACCTTAGGGCGCTAGGTGTAGAGATAATCCCCTGGCGCATTTCTACTCAAGTAGCTGTGGCCCTCAAATTAAGACTAGCCACGCTATTGCTATTTGATTTTTTTTTTTTATTTTTATACATAAGCATACCCATGTTTTCCCAAAATTTTGCATGTCAATGTTTCATACAATCTACAACACTTTCCACATATTTTCTTTTTTAAACTACATGTTCTATCAAGCAATGAACACACACACTTCTTAAACCTACAAGTGATTGTGAACACATTTGTGCATACCGAAAAGCATTTAAACAAAGAACATGAATCTCATCATCGTAAAAACATTATATCTCAAATTCATGTTATCCAAAATATTCTAAAATCTTTCACAATTCACTATCATCATCATTGGCTAGGCAAAAATTTCTATTAAGCAAGAATTTGTGTGAGACATGCAACTAAAAAAACATACTAACACAATCAATAATGAATAAAAAATTAAAAAAAAATTATGCAAAAAATTATCTAACACATAAACATGCAAAATTAAACTAAACATGCAAAAAAAAAATGAAAACTAAACTACTAAACTACTATGCACTACCCCCAATACCCCAAACTTAAAATATTCAATGTCCCATTGAATGAAGGTAAAGGGTACAAGAAAAAAACTCCCCCAATGATCGGCTTGGCCACCACCCTCCCTGGTGGTGAATCTGGTGGTGGATACGGCACGACTGTCCCAAACCGCAGGCCATTTCTAGCATTGTTCCTTCGTCACAAGAAAAGGCTTCGCCAAAGGCCCTCGTGAGTCCCATGTAAAAATGTTCCAAGATTGTCATATATGGCGTCGACTTTTGCGCCCAACAACCTTCTGAGTCATCGATCGCTAGGAATAGGATGTGTTTTCGGTGGATGGGCCCGCTTCCATCGATCCGTCTGGGGGGGGCCGGGATGGCTCTGGAAATGTGGGGTCGATGATAAATCCTAATCCTCGCGGTGTGGTTCACCACCCGTCCAATCCTCGAACTTGGCGATTGTGGCGATGAATGAATGTCATGGCTCGGTTTTTCGCATTTGTTTGTCATTTCCATGGGACTCCTCGTTGGATACAAAGTATGGTCGCCACCACCGCATGCGCGAATACTCCCATTCATGTTCCCCGCCAATATCGCCGCATGTTTTGATGAATGATGTGGTCGACGCCTATATACTTTCTTTTGATAATACCCCATAAAATGATTGCTTGCTCCTTGGTTACTTCATGCTTGTGAGTGGATGAATTAATTTGGCATATATAAATGTATTCCATGCTTGGGCATAACGATTCAAGGTGGAAGCTGAAAAAGATTTAGGCTCGGTTGTCTCCGGCCTTATAGTTCCATTTGGTTCCCGGATGCACAATTCCAAAATCACTACGTCCAAGTCCGTCATCAAATGTGCACCAGACCCCAATTTGCACCCAATTCAGGTGGTGTATCGCTTATTCCATACACCGCCTGATGGTGAGGGGAAAAATCCACTTGCACTTGTCGAACCAACGTTATTCCTCCTTATATCATCTCTCTTTTGCATTTTCACAGAAACTCCTTAACAACTCCCATTGAATAGGCATAGGTGTTGCAGCCAAAAGCTAACCCAAATTTCTTTCTCGATCATATATTCCATAGTCGCCATCTCTTTCTTGTCGTGGGTTTAAACTCCCTGCTCCTTCATAAACGATTTACTCACGAGGTGATAATAATCGTGATGAGCTTCCCAACCGAGAAATTTTCTTCGCTTTCCATGATATCGCTCATCGTGATCACTGGATGAGAGAATCGAGGAGAAAGAGATGGAGATTGAATGTCTTCTTTTTGGACCCATGAGCAACTGATAGATAGAGAATGTGGAAGCTTTTGCATGACAAATGAGAATACTCCCCAAACTTACTTGTGCACAACCCAAAGAAAATAAACCCTAGAGATGAAGCTAATGAAGAGGGTTGTGATATGAGTAAAGATGGGTGGTGAGGAGGCTTTTATTATTATGGGAGAAGAGAGAAGGACGCTTATAATAGGTCACGTAGAAGTCAAAAGTAGACCACTTGATCGAATTTTAAAACTTAAAAAAAATTTCCAAACAAGGCTGGCGCTCACATGCATGCATGGCACATGCTATAGAGGTTCTTTTCTTGCGCGGCGCGCGAGATGCTAAAAGGTAATCGACATTTACGCTATTTCATAAGATTCCATATGTCAGTGTCAGCGCGCACATATGCGCGATGCACTCCGAAATCAGCAAGATGAACGAACTTCCAATCGCCAGATTGTGATGAGGGTAATCCAAAACACCTACAAGAATATGAATGCACCACAGATTATGTATCATCAAAAAAAAATAATGAATCTAACTACTATTCTACTAAAGAATTGAAAAAGAAATTAGAGGTGAAATTAATGGTCATTCTCCCATCCAAATAGCTAAGTTATAGTCAATTAGCTTGACTGCCTCTCGAAGTCTCATGTCGACGAGAGAATTGAGGTGACGTTTTGTCTCATCCACCTCGCCACCAAAGTAATGCTTCAACCACCGGGCCATTTACCTTAAAAGGGCTTGTCCGAACCGATCATATACTTCAATCAATGCACATACGCGAAAGACAATTTTTCATCGTAAATGGACCCGACCATCGCGATTTCAGCTTTTCCAGAAAAAGTTTAAGTCCGAATTATAGAGCAAAACCCCTTTGTCCCGCTCAAATGTCCTTTCCATTATCTTACTACATGCCATTTCTTCACTTTCTCCTTGTAGACAACTTCGCATTCTCATATGCCTAGTATCTAAATTCATCTAACTCATCGAGTCAAGTAGCCGCTTTCTCCCCGCAGAGATGTCAAATCAAAATTGAGCTTCAGATTGCCCAATATGCCTTATGCTCTAGCTCCATAGGAGGTGACAGCTTTTCCATACACAAGTTGAAAAAGTGACATGCCCAACGGGTTTTGTATGCAGCTCGATATAGCCCATACAACATCATCTAACTTTTTAACGACCAATCCTTCCGTGTTGTGGATTCACAACTTTTTCCGTGATTCTTTTTACTTCTCGATTCGATACTTCACTTGGCCATTTGTTTGTGGGTGATAAGTCAGAGTGGCGATGATGATTCACCCCATACTTAGCCAAAGAAGGTCAGTAAAACGCCTGTTGCGTAAAAATGACCGCCTTTCATCACTAATGATAGCCCTTGAGTTCCAAACCTCGTGAAAATGCTTTTGTGTAGAAATTTGAGGACGACCTTGCATCATTAGTCTCAAAAGAGCCGCAGCTTCAACCCATTTTGAAACGTAATCCACTCATGAGCAAGATGTAGAGATTTCCAGCAGAAGAAACGAAAGGTCCCATGAAATCAATGCCCCATACATCAAAAATTTCTACTTCGAGGATGGTATTCAATGGCATTTCATTTTTTTTAGAGATATTACCCACTCACGACATCTCTCACATCACATCGACAAAACTCAGATATGCCTCCTTGAAAAGATAGTTGGTCAGCCAAGAGAAATCCTCGCCAGTGTAGTAGTATTTCGCCGTCAGTCTCACCACCATATAGTGACCTCTCCATACACCGTGGAATGACACTCTTGCAAAATCCCCTGGCCTCGCTATATGGAATACACCTTCTTATCACTTGATCGTAACACTGCTTTAAACAAGTAAGGCTCATCCCATATATACCATTCGACATCATGCGTAAATTTTCTTCTTTTGATATCCCACCAAGTCAAGGTACCGCCTTACTTACCGTATAATTCACGAAATCTCGCAAAACCATGGCACTTCCCTTTCACCACAAAACAACCGCTCATCCGAAAGGATTCATTGATCATAACATTATCGTTTACTTCCCTTTCCGGATTCTCGAGTCGAGATAAGTGGTCCGCCACTTGGTTTTCGCCCCTTCGTCCTTGATTTCCAAGTCAAATTCCCCGCAATAATAAAATCCATCTAATCAACCGAGGTTTTGCATCCTTCTTTTTTTATTTAAATGTCGAATCGCCACGTGATCCGTATACACTATCACCTTTGTGCCAATCAAATATGCTCGAAACTTATCAAAGGCGATACCACCGCCAATAACTCTTTTTCTGTGGTGGTATAGTTCAATTGTGCATCCGTTAGGGTCTTGCTTGCATAATAGATCACATGAAATATCTTTTCTTTCCGCGCCCCAAAACAAATTTCCCCTCTACGGTACGTAATCAATCAATCATCACACATCAAATCAAAACGGCAAAGTCCAATCAAAAGAATCACCGGTGTCAAATTCGCTTTCTTTTTCAAGTGTTCAAATGTCGACACACGCAGCGCCATCAAAGTTAATCTGCATCCTTCTCCAATAGATCGCATAGTGGTTTAGTTATTTTGGAGAAATCCTTAATGAACTCATGGTAGAAACCGCATGTCCCAAAAAACTGCGAACTCCTTTTATCAAGTGGGTGGTGGCAAGTGCTCAATAGTCTCCAGCTTTTCCCTTCTATCCACCTCAAGTCCCGCTTTTTGAAACTTTGTGTCCAAGTATGATTCCTTCTTGTACCATGAAGTGACATTTTTCCCAGTTCAGCACTAAATTCGTTTCAACACATCTCTTCAAAACCATAACAATATTCTCAAGGCATAAGTCAAACGAGTCCCCGAAGACTGAGAAGTCATCCATAAATACCTCCACATTCTGCTCCACCATGTCTGAAAATTATCCCCATCATGCATCTCTAAAACGTGGTGGAGCATTGCACAACCCGAAAGACATCCTTCTAAAAGCAAAAGTGTCGTATGGACATGTGAAAGTAGTCTTTTCCCGATCTTTCGAGAGCTATCATAATTTGATTGTAACCCAATAATAACCGCCCGTAAGGCAATAGTACTCATGCCCCGCTAATCATCCAACATCCGATCAATGAATGGGAGTGGAAATGATCTTTCCTCAGAGCTTTGTTGAGCTTATGGTAATCCATGCAAACTCTCCACCCCATTATCGCTCGTGTTGGAATTAACTCATTATTCTCATTAGTCACGACTCGCCATGCCACCACCTTTTTTAACACACTGCATCGGGGCTCACCCATGAGTCGTCTCGAGATCGGATAAATTATTCCTCATCTAACCATTTTAGCACCTCTTTTTCTTGACCACTTCTTTCATTATCGATTAAGCCTCCTTTGTTGCTTCAACCGCTTTCTTCTTGCTACCATCTTCCATCGTGATCTTGTGCATGCAATATGAAGGGTCGATCCTTTGATATCTCTGCTATGGTCCATCCAATAGCCGATTTGAACTCTCAAGCACTCAGTAGCAGCTTTTTCTTCCCGACAAGATGTTAGTGCGTAAGCAAATAATCACAGTAATTTTGAATCCAAATTTAAAAATGCATACCGAGATGTTCCGAAGTGGCTTTAATTCCAAGTCCGGAGGTGTCTCAAGAGATGGTTTTAACTTTATCGAGGCTTCTCCAGCTATTTTGTCAATGGCTCGCAGTGGTGGTCTAAATCTCCCTCGAATTGGGGATTGGTATCCAGATATCGCACAAATTTCATCAAATTCATCATCCTCCAAATCCGAAGTTCTCATCGCTGATATTCCTCAAAGGTTCATAATCCACTAGACTCAGATGTCATCATCTAGAATCCGATTCACCCAATCAACTAAGAAACAATCCTCTTCATCTCGTTGGGAATTTCATGGCCTTGAAGACATTAAAATGACCTCTTGATCCCGAACGCGATCGTGAGTTCCCTTTTGTACATCTATCGAAGTCCCGCCTGTGGCTAAAAATGGTCTCCCTAGTATGATTGGTATACTCTTGTCCTCTTCAAATCTAGAATGATAAAGTCACCGAAAAATGAACTTATCCACCTTAACCAACACATCTTCAACAATTCCCCGTGGATATGTGATGGATCCGTCACCTAATCAGAATGAAATGTTTATCTACTTTGGAGCCAGCCATAATCCCAACCGATTGAACACCGACAAGGGCATCAAATTTATACTTGCCCTCGATCACATAAACACTTGCTAAAATTCATCTTCCCAATGGTGCACGGAATTGTGAAGTCGCCTTTGATCTTTCAAATTTTGAGGTAGTTTCATTGAAGAGCATCGACCGCATTCCTCCGCTCAAAGGCTACTGCTTCAAACTCATCTAATCTTCTCTTCCTCGACAATATACCTTTCATGAACTTTCATAGCTTGGCATTTGTTCCAATGCCTCTGCGAAAGGTATGTTGATCTGCAGCCTTTTTAAATACCTCCAAAAACTTGTCAATCGCTTATCATCTTCTTTCTCGCTTAATTAACCTCTCATGGATATGGTACTTTGAGGGTGCAATTGGGTTGTACCGACTCTTTACCTTCTCTTCTCAACTCGCTTTTTCTTCTCTTCCCGCCGAACCTCAGAATTTTCAGATTTTTCTCCTCATCACCTCGCTTCGCCATCGCCATGGCTAAGGCCTCCTTAGTATTATCATGCGCGGCGCGCCGACTTGCAGACCCTGTCAAATCTTTTCCCGATCGCAATGTGATTGCTTGACACTGCTCCTTCCCGTCTCTTCTAGGATTTGTCTCTCGTTACTTGGCAATGCACCCCTGGGGCCTCATTAGTAAAGCATGCTCGCCATTTGCCCCATCCGAGTCTCCAAATTTTGATAGCCACCGCTTGGCTTTTGATCATGACTTCAAGTTTTGCCATGTATTTTAACATCATCTCCTCCATTTCGATTTCTTCTCTTGATGTGGTGGTGCACCGAGTGTGGTGTTGTTGTTGTTGAGAAAATCCTGTGGAAACGGTGGTTTTGTGTAAAACGCATGTCGAGATGACTGCGGTTGAAACCGCTGGTTCGGCCGAAACTCGATTTTGTTTGTTGTCCTCGGTTATTAGACCAAACCAAAGTTCGGATGATTTCGGTTGTTGGGATGGTATGTGTTCTAAAATC
Source organism: Panax quinquefolius (assembly GCA_020205615.1). NCBI lineage: Eukaryota > Viridiplantae > Streptophyta > Magnoliopsida > Apiales > Araliaceae > Panax > Panax quinquefolius. The sequence continues at coordinate 72,674,272 of CM035153.1, read as the reverse complement.
GACCTTGGTCTTTCCTCAGTAGTAGCTCTCACATATCGTCATCGACTCGAAATGATAAAGACATTGATCCGTGGAGTGTGACCCCACACAAATCTCACAAACGAAAGCAACTGCTTTTCACTTTGTTTCTCTCGCCAAAGTATCTATCTTCTTAGCCATAGCCGCCATTTGTGCCGATAACGTAGTAATCGCATCTACCTCCAACACACCTCGCAACCTTAGGGTCATGGCATCCGAGTCAGTAGGATTCTCGATAATCATTCGCAGCCATAGTCTCGATAAGCGTATAGGCCTCATCATAGCTTTTTTGCCCATAATGCCCTCTCCCGCACAATTCCACAATCTGGCCTCGATCGCCATCCCAAACCATTGTAAAAACGAATTTATCACCATCCAATCTGCAAACCGTGATGCGACACACTTCCTAAGCATCTCTTTATACCTCTCCCATGCCTCATATAAGGACTCACCTCGTTGTTGCTCGAATCGAGATATAGTCGTCCTCATCTTCGCAGCCTTTAGCCATCGGGAAGAACTTGCTAAGAATTTCGTGCTAAGTCCTCCCATGTAGTGATCGACCTCGCCAAGAAAGAATGTAGCCAACTTCTTGCTTTATCCCTCAATGAAAATGGGAATAATCGTAGTCTGATGGCATCCTCCGTCACACCGTTATATCTGAATGTGTCGCAGATCTCGATGAAGCTCAATAGGTGTTCATTCGGATCATCCGTAGCAAAGACCCCCCAAATCAGACTCGAAGTTCTCGCACCATCTGAATAGTGCCCGGTTTAATTTCAAAGGTATTGGCTGCTATCGCCGGTCTGACTATGCTAGACTGTAATTCATTTATGTTCGGCATGGAATAGTCCCTTAGAGCCCGATGCTCTTCTCTTTGCTCAATTCTCTGTTCTTCCGCCATACCGATCAGTGTGTTCTTCTAACTGTGCTTGCAGATTTCTCCGCACACTTGCTTTCCAACCTTTTCCGTTTATATTAGCTTGCGCTACCGTGTTAACTCCGAGTTGATGATCGTGTGTGCATAAAAATCTACAAGTACCTGTAACCAAAAAAAAAATAAAAATAGAAATGAGAAACGAACAGAGTTGTCTAAGTCATACAATATAGCTTTAAACTAATGATAATTATCTAAATTAACGCCTTTCCCCGGCAACGGCGCCAAAAACTTGTTGCCTCTTTTATAGTTCTTATAAAAGAGCTCTAACTCATGCAAGCATACACGGGTCAACAAGTAATACAGAGTAAGTAAAGTATCGATCCCACAGAGAAAGTTGTTAATTTTAAACTATTATGCATTAATTAACTCACCATACTTGGTAACTATTTTTTGTATCTTGCATCATATATTCATATTGCTTTGCAGTAAATATATTCATTATTTAAAACTTATTATGTCTAGCATCTTCATTTGTAAAGTTATCTAGTGTAATGAATATATGTATTGTATCCATTAGGTCTATATGTCAGTAGGAACACCTACATCCGCGCTGGAGTGGCAGAATGGAAGGTTACGAATCCAGTTCATGTGGTATACTTCTCATCTGTCTTTGCAGAGTGATGTAATGTTTCCACATCATTAAAAGCAGCAATGTTTTATGATTGGCTACAAGAATTCAATATATAAATCTTATCGCTGTTTCTGCATGTTATTTCAGGTCTGCTATTTCCGCTACATGAGATTTTACCCTTCTGGAAGATTTCTCTACAAGGTTAGATTTGTTATCTGGCTTTTTGCTCAAGATTTATGAGAAAAATGTTTCTGTTGTCAATTGTTGTTTGATTCTTCTCATGTGCAATTATTAGAATTCATTACACAAATTAAAGGATGTGGCAAAATTCATGAACTTCCGTGCACCTAAAGTCGAAGGTGTTTATAGTGGCCGATACACATTTTCTGAAGACAAGGTTTGGTTCTATTTCTTGCCAGGTTTCCTAATTGTTCAATATTGTATTTCTATAAATTAATTTGACCGAGTTAGATAGAAATTACTAGTTGGGTATAGAACATAACATACCTGAGTCAGATTCTCTATAAGATCTTGTTTGATCTGTCAACTTTGTAGTGCTCACTTCATAGTTTTCTTTTGGAAGGTGAATATGGATACCTTTTCTATTACAGGTTGAAGCTGCTGTTCTGTATCCTGGCTTACGTCCAACTGTGTGGAGAATCCGCTTAAGGTATATTATGTTTTTTGGTTGACATAGTTATGTAATTTAATGCTCAAGTGAGCTCAGCTAAAACTCTCCGTCCCTCCTTTCTCTCTCTCTCTCTCTCTATATATATATATATATATATATATATATATATATATATAAAAAAATGAAAATAGGATTTTTTTTTTAAATTCCACTTGGGCTTTAGAAAAATAATTATTTCTAATTAAGATACATTTCTTAATACTCGCAGTAAATTTCGCTGTCGGAATATTACTGTTCAAAAGTAGTACTCCACTTTCAGCTTCTTTATGCATCTGAGCCAGAATTTATGATTTTCTGGTAGTTGACTCAGTTTTGTGGTTGTATTTGGTAGATGAATTGACGTGATATGAATTATGAATACTTGATGTTTAAAAATGACGATTACTAACAAAAGATAATGATATTTACTATATTCTGTTCCTTTTTCCCATCATTATCTTTGTTGTTGTTGAACTTAAACTTTTTGAGTTTAATCCCCCCCCACCCCTCAAAAAAACACCAACAAACAATTTACTGTAAAATCATCATGATATCCATATTGTTGAATCTAAGTTTGGTGGATATGTTCCTTCAACAGGTTAAGGGGTACAATTGTAGGGGCCAACAATCGGATGGATCTACTTTCAATCGTTACTAGTGGTGTGAATGAGAATGAGATTGGTGGCCCTAGTGAAAATATTCTTGGAGTTATAGAAGGTTGGCAGGAGGATGAAACACACAACCCAGATGTGCCAGCTATTTCACATAAGAGGGGTCTAACACCTTTTGTCTTTGTTCCATTTGAAGAGGTAGCTTTCATCTTCCATCAAAGTTTTACCTAACAATAGTATAATTCATTTAAATATTTCTTGGTTTATGAATAACTACTAAACTATCCTCCAAGTTCCCAATTCTTCTACAGGAGAATAATAGATATTGTCTTGGTTACAGTTGAGCATTGGTTAGAATTTAACGTATTTGAACAAGAAATTAAAGAAGAAAGAAGAGGGAGAGAGAGAGAGAGGGGATGAGGAAGAGAGAAAGTAGAACTGGGGAAGGGATAGAGAGAGATAGATAGTGGAACCTGAAAATGATTAATAGAAAGAAGTTTCAAAGGGTTACTAGGGAACTCTAATTGCCTTGTGTTCCATGTACCGCATCATTCCGAATTGTGGTACGAGAACTAAGATACCTTGTGCATTCACCATAGGTAGCGTTTCTCGTACTTATGGTAACTGCATTCTGACCTCAAAAGGCCCCTTTTATAACCAACTAATTAACAAAAGATAACTATTGTCCTTACTACCAACTAGATAAAAAATAACTATTGTCCTTATTCTACTAACAACTAAATAAGATACGAGATAACAATAGGGTAACTAAAGAATTGTTACTAAAAGTACATACATAATTATGTGTATGTTTGTGGTTGGTTATAACCACCGACTCTACCTAAGTATGATGAAACTAGTTAAATTTTGACATGCCATTTTGTATCGATATTTGTATAACCATGTTTTGTCACCATGGCATTATTCAATAGAGAATAACAATTATCTTACTAACAACCAGATAGCAACCATACTTTAGCTAAATAACTACCATCACTAGTGAGACCATGAATTCATGACAGATGTGCTTTCAATACTTTGCCTGACTTTTAATGTCGTGAGTTTACCAACTAGTATTCCTATTTTTTTACAAGCATCCCTTTAAATTTTTATTTATTTATTTTAAAGAAGCAAAATATTTATATATATGAACTATTAGTTGAACTACTATGAAAAAGTTAAGAGGTTATGACACAATTTTATCCAACTTGTCTTTGTGACGCCCCCAAATCCGGGTACTTGAAACCCGTACTTGGTGCTCTACGATATCATTCATTCAAACTACTTAATATATTAATTAAGTAAAAATATTATATCAAAGTTATCTACTTCCCAGTTACGATAACCTTTAAGTACTTCATTACATGATAAATAGTAAATTATCATAATACCTAGTTACAGTTATTACAAATAACACTTGATAACTACTCCTTCAGCTTTCCCTTTCCTTTGTCCTTTCCAGAACCTTCTGGTCGATCACGCTTAGCTGAAAATATTTAAATTTAAATAAAAAATGAGCATTTAATTGCCCAACAAGTAATATCAATTAATAAATTGAACTATACTTCTACAACGAATCAATAGTTGTGAAGTAAACTGAAACAATACTGGACAACATATCAAATCATTTACATTTTTGAAATTACGTACTGACTATGAATGCTGAGCGGTCAATAGACCATGAATTTTTATTTTCAATTTTGAAAAGGCTTGTACAGAAATTCATCTGCAAATTGTCATGACTTACGAGCACGGAGGGTGATCAGCCCGTTATGCCTTATATTGATCAACACTATATGTTAGAACGATATTTTCGTTCATCATATCTGCCTTTGGCGCATAAAAGTTTTCCCAATTTCGGGATGTTCATACTCAGTCTGGAGTCCGAACCAAAACAATTCAGTTGGACGACAATAATATGTTCAATCATGTTCAACGATATATTTCAAACTATGTCTAGCCGAGTTAAATAGCTTAGACAACTTTTAATTATGTATACATATCGAGATTCAATAAGTATGTATCAACACTTGTTCAAATATAACAATTATCCAAGTGAGGACACTTACATAATCAAACTTAGCTAATAACGAACAAAATAAATCTTGATCATATATGGATCAATTGAAGACAGTAATAAGATACTAATAAACAATGAGCAAATAACAAATGTTATTATGGATGTGAATATTCAACAATAATTATTCACGAACATGCTTTGAAAACTAATAATTTGAGTGTGAGTTAAATAAACTTGCATTGTTATAGATCTATTGCATAAAGTAAATGCATAGAGTAGGGATACTTGCACAATAAAAGAGTATAGAAACTTGCTTACAAAGATCCATTGCATAAAGTAAATGCAAATGTTAAGATACTTGCCTGGTTTGTTGCTTACTGCTACACAACTTAGTTCTATCTTTTATACAAAGACTAATCATTAATAAGATTATTCTTTCGATTAGAATAATACATCGTAACACATAATACCGCTATTTGCAGTCATCACATAACTTAATCACATTGTCACATATTTATATCAGTCATTAGAACATATATAACCACTTATCAGATCAAACTATGTAAGTCCGGATTAATTTCGGTAACAATTCGGTGTCCCGACGGCTTTATCGGATAATTATCGAATTTATTTTCAATTGAACTCTATTTAAAAGCTTTAATATTATTTTAGATAATTTAATTATCATTTATAGTATTTTTCGAAAGCTCATAATAATTTTTAAATAATTATTATCATTTATCATGATTTTTCAAACATTAATATCATTTTTAAATGATTTAATTATTAACTAATCTCATTATCATTAATATTTAAATAATTAAAATATTAATGAAATCCATGTCAAAACATTAAAAGTTATTTATTATAACTTAAAACATTTTTAAAATATTAATATCACCTTTAAATGATTTTTAAAGTATTAAAATTATTTTTAATAATTACTATTAATATTAAAATAATAATGTATTTCATGTCAAAATATTTAAAGTTATTTATTATAACTTAAAATATTTTTAAAACTTTATATCTTTTTTAAATGATTTTAAAACATTAAAATCATTTTTAAATAATTTATTTAATATAATTATTAAACAAATTTATTATCATTAATATTAAATTATTAATGAACTTTATCTCAAAATATTAAAAGTCATTTATTATAACTTATAATATTTTTTAACACTTTAATATCATTTAAAATGATTTTTAATATATTAAAATTATTTTAAACTAATTTATTTAATATAATTATTAAATAAATTTAATATCATTAATATTTAAATAAATTAAAATATTAATAAAATATATGTCAAAATATTAAAAGTTAATTTTTATAACTTCAAATAATTTTAAAAACTAATTTATGAATTTTTAATAATTATTTTTTATTTATTTAAATTAAATAAATAATTTTCATTAAAAGTGTCGCTAAAGAGTCTTTAGTGACAAAATATGTCGCGATAGGTGTTCTTCATGAATGAAGAACATCCTTGGTCAATGCCCTAGGGGCTAGTTTGACCATTAATAACTTTCACTTCATGATGTTTCTAGATATGAGAGTGTATCAATGTTGTTCTACTAATGTAATACTACAAGTCTATAACAATTTCTGGGTCTAACCACATCATATGAAAAAAGTTATAAAGGATCAAAGTTGCTGTCAGACATGTTCTTCATTTTCTGGAATTTCCAGAAAATGAAAACAGTGTGAGGGGTCAATTTTGGGCTTTAATAACTTGGATTCTGGGAATGTTCTAGTTAATCCATTGTCACACTTTTGTAGTATAAGTGTTACACTTATCAAGCTTAACAACATAATAGAAGCAAGATCTGGCTTGGTCAAAGTACCTGCCAGAATTTGTTCTTGAAGATTTCTGGAATTTCCAGAAATTCACAAGTGCAGTTTGGTCAATCCATATTTGACCATCAATAACTTTGATTTTGGTCATGATCCAAGTGTTCTAGTGTCATGGTTTGGTAGTCCATATGTCAGAGTATAAAAGCTATACACCTACATAGCATAACAACTTAACAAATGAAAGATCTAGCCTCTGCAAAAGCTTGTCAGAGAGCATTCTGGGTTTTTGGGTTTTCCAGAACCAGTTTTCCATGACTGGTCAGCCATGTTTGACCATTAATAATTTGAGATCTAGACATGGTATGGCCTTGATTTCACTTCCAGTCTACTCTCCTCATGGCATACTATATCAATGATACACCTACAGACTCAAACAATCAACAAAAAATGATCTAGAGGCTCTGACATTTGACTGTTAGACCTCATTTTTAGGGTTCTTGGCAGTTTCTTAAATCTTGATTTTCTTGCATTTAAATGTTATAGATCCATGGTTTATCATCATAGATCATCAAATAACATATCATAGCACATATATAAACATAAAAACACAAAATCTACCTAAGCATACAAGATCTAAATTAGGGTTAGGGTTTATACCTTCTTGAGCAAAATTTTGATTTCTGCCCTTTGATCTGATCTTGGATAGTGTATGGGGTGTTCTTGGCTGATCTTATGACTTAGTTTTTCTCAAAATTTCATGGGTTTAGGAGACAGAGAGAGTCTTGGGTTTGGAAAAATAAAGTAAAGGGTTTTCTTTACTTCTCTCTTTCTTAAAATTCTAATCTTTTGATGCAATGAATTTGGCTGGTATAGTTGTCAAGACTTGGCTGATTGGAATGGATTTAAAGCACATGGTGAATCTAAAATTAGTGAGTCCAAATATTTTGGCAAGATTTGCACTCCACCTTATTAAAGAAAGATAAAAAGGGTATTTTGGTCATTTAACCCACAATTTTAAAGGCATACTTGTAATTTGACCAAACCCTTAGGTTTTAACCCTTAGTTTTTGCTAACTAGATTTAGGGTTTTCTAATTAGGGTTTAAAATAGAAAATTAAGGTTTCCAAATTGGAAATTAAGGTTTCTAACTTAACAATTAGGGTTTCCCTATTTGAACATTAGGGTTTCCTAATTAGGTTTAAACGAATAACACTTATTCTTAATCACATAAATACAATTACTTATCTTTCTTAAATACAATCTAAATTATAATTGTATTACTATTCAAATTCCTATTTGAATTTTAAATTAGGGTTTATCAATTTAATATTAGGGTTTTCTAATGCTTTACTATAATCGATCAACAATTAGCAATACTCACATACCGCATATACATATCATTCTCGAAATATAATTAATATTGTATTAATATTCAAATCCTTATTCAAAATCCAAATTTGGGTTTTGAACAATATCCGACTTCACTTTCATTCTTAGTTAACTTATAAAATTAAATTGACTAACCTGCTTAATTCATATCGCATATATTTCAAAATATTATTATCGCTACCAATATTCATAACAATTAAATAAAAAAAAATTATTAGTAAAAATATAGATATAATTGTCTGAAAATTCCCGATCTTTACTGTCTTCCTCACTTTGTCGATGGACTATATCAACTAAAGTCTAAATATCAATAACTATTCAATCTTTAAAAAAATTATAAAATTGCTACAAAGGGATCAATCCAAAGATGCAACATGAAAGCACATTTTAACGAAATATTAATTGACATACAAGTTTAGTGTTTACATGGTATAATATGGTTTTAGAAAAAGTTATGATCATGCCCAAAATTTTAATACCGTTCAGTTTTAGTATCTTTTTATGTAGGAGTAATAAATGTTAAAACACTAAACAGGATGAACCGCTTCAAATTAGTTATTAACTAGCCACTTCGAAGAATGTTAGTGGCATTTCTGAGGGGCATTTTCAATTCACCTACTGTCAGACTCAGCTGAGGAAGAGTATAGCAGCTTGCTAGCTTCTTAGATAACATATAGTGCATCTTATATGTAATATACTTGGTCTATGACATTGAAGTAACTCTGTCTACCTAGAATGTTACATACAATCTATGTTATACGGACTCGGATGGAGTGTTCTGTTGGATACGGTATTTTGAAGAGTCCGATGGCCTGGTTTGTTACTGTTGCATGTAGCTGGCATAGTTGCCCTGATGTTGCCCTTTTGATAGGTTTGCTTAATTGGGTTTGACTGCTAGTATATTGTCAGTACACAAACCAGTTTTATCGATTTCTTTAATCTCTTTCTTTTGTATTTGTCTTTAAAGAAATGTTTCTTGAAGTGTTTCTTCTTTTTGTGAGAAAACAAACAGTCACATCCATCTTTGCTTGAGCATTTGATGAGAAGATGCGACTTGTTGCAGGCTTTTTCAAACACCCGGGCCTCATTGTTAAAATCTTTAAAGAAATATTCTTTGTTGCACAAACTTTGTAATGTTCACATCGAGTGTCGATGAACGTCTTCGAGAGTGGTTTGTACCAATGTTTTCCCTTTCATTTCCAATTGTTGGAATGCTTCTTTACTGAGGACTGGGAATTGAATTTAAGTATGCTTGCTTTAAATTTGGATCATCAATTCCACCAAGCAGATAAAACTGCTTTGACATTTGTTGAATGTGTGTATCTAAATCTTTGGGGAAGTAAGAACAACACTTTATTTGGAAATATTCTTCCCTGACTGTATCTGTAATATGTATTGGATTTCCCAAAACTTCATTGTAAAGAAGTCCAATGAATGAATTGATGGAGATCAGGCACTTTGTTAACTTGAATGTGACAATATTCATGGAGTGCTTCCCACCATTTCTTTAGTCTGCCTACCATCCTGGCTGTAAATCTCCCGATCATATCTTCAACTGTAGTATTGAGCTTCTAGAGTTCTGTTACGCACCAAGATGTGAACTCTTGCATTTTTTCCCTCCATTTGGTTGGAGAGACATCATCAAGCGTGAAGAACGTATGCTTGCCGAAGATGATTGGGGAATAAATGAATCTATTGGCATTTCTCCTGTTGCTGGTGGAGCATCATTATCAGATGGGGGATTGTCAAAAATGTCTTCCATTTTAAAACCAGCAGATTGATTCATAAACTGTGGACGTAAAAACCTTTGTAAATCATCATCTTCAGAGATGTCTTATGAGCTTTTGTCAGATTCATCTGAAGAAATTGTTTGCTTGAAATTCAAGGATTTTTTTGTCAACCCCTTTTTGCATGATAATTCAAAAATGGGGCCAAAGTATTTTGGTGCATCATCATTTGTGTTGGAGCCTTGGAGGTGTAGGTTAGAATGTTTCAAAGGGTTCAACTTTTTCCTTCATCTTATGAAATGAAGGATCCTTTTGTAGAAGCTTGGCCAATGGCTTCTTGCCATAAGAATGGAAGTTTTCCCTAACTTTTTTTCTAACTCAGTTGAGTCAGGTATTACAAGGGGTTGGGTGAATTTGGGATAAACAGATGGTGGGGTTAATGACCATAGTGAGGAAGATATATATGGAAGTGTTGAGTTCATGGATGGTTTGAGGTGAAAACCTCGTTCAATATCAGCTAGCTGGGCATTTAGGCTTTTCATTTCTCTTTCTTGATTGAAAAGGATATATTTTCATGCATCAATAATAAAATCCCATGATGTAGACCTTGAGCATCTCTACAGGTGTTTGTAAAGAATCCAAACACCTAGTTAGTTTTTGCTCTAGTCTCTGCTGACTTTGCTTAGTCCTTTTAAGAATAACTTTTTGTGCCATAGTATTTTTTGATTGCCAGTTTAATACAGCTTCAGTAGTTAAAACTTGCTCTGTGGTGCCACCAGGAAGAATAACTTCTGGATCTGAGATCTTCCATTTGTGATTGACTTTATTTGCTTTATCAGAATGAGTTCCTAATGGTGGAAACTCATTATCTTGATCGAGCCGGGATGTTGATTGAAACATAGCAATTGTACTTGCCTTTGGACTGATTTTACCCATAACTCCTTTCGTATATGCCCTGAGGCTTTCGGGTAATAAGGCTGCAAAGGAGAACATGGTTGGGTGCTTCTGTCATCATTATTGGGGAACCACTTGCAGGGTGATGCATTGTGATTTTTGTGTTTTGTCTTTCTTCTTGAGTTCTTCTCAGGGTTCTATCCACAGACGGCTTCTTCAAGACATTCTGTATGGTGGCAGACGTCAAAATAACAGTGCTCAGTCAAATCTTTGAACATATAGTCTTTGTTTCCTTCTGCATTAAATGAGAGAATAGGCACATGGTTACAATCTTTTTCTGATATGTAACCCTCACTATAACCAACCTGGGTAGGGAAAAGCCTCTGGACATGCTCTTGATCATTATTTCCCTTAAAAATAATTTGCGTTTGTCGTTGTGTTTTCTTGGAGAAGACGGGGTTCGTCCGTATTCTGAATCGGAGTTGGTTGTTGGTGTCTTTCTTCATAATTTGTCACCCATGTTCAGGCAACAACTAAACCAGTTCCTAACAAGATATTGTCTAGGGATATGAACACAAGATGGAACTTGTATAGAATCAATGTTGATCAATAAGGCCTAAACAAGCCTGAAACATGAGATTAATTATGCCTTATTGGTTAACATTGATTCTACACAAGTTTCATCCTATGTTTCAAAGTCAACGGCTGCCCATTGGCTGCCACGTGGCAAGTCCAGATTGGTCAGCGTCCTGACACGTGTAAGGGACCAACCAATCACAGACTTCCACGTTAACAGGCTGGTTGGCACTGCCGCGCCATGCGCGTGTCTGGCAGGCGAAGTCCACGCGAAGCAGTGACGTGTGCAGGCCACGCGTCACCTTCCTGATTTTTCCTCGCGATAAAATTTTTACAGTAATTTTTATTTTTTATTTCTGGATTTTTGGTATATTAAAATTATTTTTTGGATATACTTGGAATTTTCAGAAATTAAAATTGTAGTTAAAAAATTGCTTAAAAAAATATTGGGAAGTTGGTTTTATGTCCTAAATTTTTCAGAGATACCAGAATGATATATTTTTTTTCATTTATCCACCAAGGGTGTTGAAAAAAGATTGTTTTTAGAGGCCTAAACTATTTTTCTTGTCAAATTATGCATGTATAATTTATTATTAAAAATTGTATATTCTTCAAAAAAATTGAGAAAATTTTCAGAAAGTTAATTACCTATTATTAGACTGTATAAATTTTTTTTGGTAGCTATACTATGTGTTTGACATGGTGTTGCATATTATTTGGAATAATGTGAGTAATTATGAAAGCACTATTTATTTATATATTTATTTAACTGCATATGACTAGAATGGGTTGCATTGACATCATATTCCTCCTAGTGATCCTCCTTAATTGTTGACACCTATTGCAATTGATATAAAATTCGGTGGCATTCTTGAATAAACTAGGCCAATAAAAACCACATTGGAGGACTTTGGTTGCCGTCTTTTTGCGTCCAAAATGTCCTCCACAAGCTTGGTCATGACAAAATGACAGAACACTCCTAAACTCATGGTCGGGTACACACCTCTTAATGATTTGATCAGGGAAATATTTAAATAAATAGGGGTCGTCCCAATAAAAGTGTTTGACTTGTGAAAGAAATTTGGACCGGTCTTGTTTGGACCAATGTTAAGGAATCTCACTAGTTATAGGTAGTTCACAATATCAACAAACCAAGGTGTAACAAATTTGGAGAAAAGTTGCTCATCTTGGAAAGATTCATTTAAGGGTAGGTCAGAGTTGAACTCCAAAACTAAACTGGACAAATGATTAGCTACCACATTTTCGGACTTTTTTTTCTCTTATCTCAAGGTCAAATTCTTGGAGGAATAAGACCCAACGAATTAAATGGGATTTTGAGTCTTTGTTGGAAACATAGTATATGACTTGCATGTGGAATCTTGTAGATTCTTTGTCCTAGAACAACACCAACTGTATAATCAGATGCATCACACATTAACTCAATCGGGTGATTTGATGATAGGAGTTGAAGTCCACTCCTTTTTGGACTGTTCAAAGGATTGGAGACTTTTTTCATTAAATTCAAATTATGCATCTTTGCTTAGAAGGTTGATCAAGGGTCTCTTTCTTACTGAAATCTTTAATGAATCGCCTATAAAAGCCTGCATGTTCGAGGAACGAACGAATTCCTTCAAATTCCTAGATTTTGGCTTTATCTACTTCAAATTCCTTTTTAGATATGATATGACCAAGAACAATTTCTTTTTTCAATATGAAATGACATTTTTCCCAATTTAAGATTAAGTTAGTTTCCTTACATCTCTTTAGAACTAAGTTAAGATGGTGAATACACTAATGAAATGTAGACACAAATATGGAAAAATCATTTATGAAAATTTCTAGGAATTTTTATATCATATCAGAAAAAATGCTCATCATGCATCTTTGAAAGGTGGCAGGGGCACTACATAGCCCAAATGGTAGACGATGATATGCAAAGGTTCCATAAGGACAAGTGAATGTGGTCTTTTCTTGGTCTTCTGTGGCTATAGGAATTTGAAAATAGCCCGAGTATCCATCAAGGAAACAATAGTAATCATGACCAGCTAACCTTTCTAGAATTTGGTCTATGAAGGGTAAAGGAAAATGATCATTTCTTGTGGCAGCATTGAGTTTTCTATAGTCTATGCAAACCCTCCAACCAGATTGGACACGAGTGGGAACCAACTCATTAGCTTCATTTTGAACCACATTTAAGCCAGACTTTTTAGGGACCACCTGAATAGGACTTACCCAAGAGCTATCACAAATGCGATAGATGATCCCATTATCAAGAGACTTAAGAATTTATTTCCTAACAACTTCATTTAGAACCGGGTTTAATTGCCTCCGTGGGTCTCTCACTGGTTTAGCATCATCTATTAAGTGGATCCTATGTTGGACAATGGTTGGACTGAACCCCTTAATATCAGTTATGCTCCATTCTATGGCTTCCTTATTCTCTCTAAGAATGGTTAATAACTCTTCCTCATGTGTGTTTGTTAAATCGTAAGCAATGATCGCATGAAGAGTTTTGAAGGGACCTAGATAGGCATATTTAAGATTATTAGGAAGAGATTTAAGTCCTAACTATGGTGGATTCTTTTCAAGAGGTTTTGAGGATTGCAAGATTGGCTCAGTCATGGGTTCCCAATTAGAGTAAGACATTGGTGTGGATGACTCTAACATTTCATTCACCTCATTTACATATTCTGTCTCATCCCAATTTTGACCAAAATGATTTAGACAAAAATTAAAAATTTTGTCTTCTCCTATAAGATCATTTTCAGACATTTCTGAAAAATGTTCACTTCAACGGATTGATCAAAAAAATTAATAGGTTGCTTTCCCACATTAAACACATTTAAATCGTCATGTTCCCAAATGTCAATTAAATTAGTCTATTTTTACAATTGATTAACCTATTAGAGGTTGCTAGTAATGGTCGTACCTAAAATGACAGGAATTTGACCATGGGGATTGGCAACAAGTTGGGTTTCAAGGACAACAAAGTCAATAGGGAACACAAAAGCGCCGACCTTAATGCGTACATCCTCAACTATTCTTTTTGGCACTTCAACAGAACAGTCAGCTAGTTATAGTGTGACACTTGTCTTTTTCAACTCCCCTAAACTTAAGGTTTGTTACACAGAAAATGGCAAAAGGTTCACACTAGCTCCTAAATCAAGCAATTTTTTTTTTAATTAAAGTGTCACCTATTATGCATGAAATAGTAGGACAACCGGGGTCCTTATACTTCACAGGGACTTGGCATGACAAGATAGATTGTTAAAAAAGCTTTCTTAGGAACATGAGTGGTTCTTTTGTGTGTGCACAAATCTTTTAGACATTTAGCATATGGGGGAACTTGTTGAATGACATCTAGAAGAGGAATATTAATTTTCACTTGTTTGAACACTTCTAGAATTTTGTCTAATTAGACTGATTGCTTGTTTGAAATAAGACTTTTAGGGAATGAGGCTTTTGGTTTAAAGATTTTTTCATTTGAATCAGGTGTGATTTGATCATTTTTTGACATATGCTTAGTGGATGGGCTTACTAACTCAGAGTTTGTGGGCTTTTCAGGTTGGGCCGACTTTGAAGATGGATTGTTAGATTCAACATTTAAATTTTTCTCTTTTTCATTATCACTGTCGGCATGACTGTTAAAATAATTCCGGACCTTAAAAAGATTACAGAATTCACATGATTGACTTGTTTGTTTTCAAGTGAATTAGCATGATAAGGTTTTTGATTAGGGACTGGAAATTATGGATTGGTTTCGGGTTGACTAGAAAACATACCCTTCTCTTTCACCAACTGTAGTGGCCAATTGACTCATTTGGATCTTTAGACGAGATAAGGCTTGGTAGTGCTTTGCATGAAATTATTATGAGATTTCATTAAAGTTTCTATGCTCTTCTCTAAAGTGTCAAGTCTCTTCTCACTTTCATTAGAAAAACCTAGTGGATATTAAGTTGTTGAATTTGAATTTGGATACGGACCAAGATTTGGCTTTTGATAAGGTTGAAAAGATTGATTTAGAGACTGATTGACCTGATTTGAAGAGTTATTTGGGTATGGTTCTTGATTCTATGCAAAATTAGGATGATTTCTCCAACCTAGATTATAAGTGGGTGTAAATGGGTCATTCTTAGGTCTTTGAAATATTGCATTTACTTCTTCATATTCTTCAGGTTGGGCCATGACTCTAGGACAATCCTCTATCACATGACGTGATGAATTACACTTTAGAGACAAAGGTGTTGGTGTTGAAACTTGGTTCAAATGTGATGGTCTCCTAGTTTCTAAAGCTTCGAGTCTTTTAAGTACACCCGTCAACTTAGCTTCGGTGACAATTGAATTATCAACAATATGAACACCACTAGATGAGCTAGGTTTATTTCTCTCGGGTGGTTTCCCATTGCATGGTTTTTTCTGCTTAGTCTTCAAAAATTCCCAAGACCTCATCATTATTCAAAAAATCTCCTTGACACATTGACTAACATTGTTTTAGTGGGATAGTCTAAACCTTCGTAGCAATTTGACACAATCTCCATTTCTCAATTCCATGGTGTTGGGCAGTTGGATAACAAATTTTTAAATCTATCAAAATATTTTCAAAAGGACTCTTTTTTAAGTTGGCAAAATTGATGAATTGCGGTCTTAATTTTAGCAGTTTTTTGATTTGGAAAATATTTTTTTAGAAATATAACAACAAATCCCTCCCAGGTGGTTATGGAATTATTTGGCAGACTATACAACCACTTTTTAGCATTATCTTGTAAAGCAAATGTGATAAATCTTAGTCTAATTGAGTCATCAGACAATTGTTGAATTTTCATTAAAACACAAACTTCCTCAAATTCCTGAATAAATAAATATGAATCTTTTATCTCTGTGAACCTAGGTAATGTAACGCCCGAGAAAAATCGGATTATTATGTGAATTAAATTTTATTTGATTATTTGAATTAAATGAAATTATATGTTTATTTAAGTGAATAAGCTGTTTAAAAGTCGTTCTATGATCTAGAATGTGCGAATGTGGTTAGGATTCTGGTTGTGTGCTAGGATTAAATGCTTTGAATTTTCAAGAAGAAAATAAAAGTTTTTTGAGAAATTTTCGAAAAATAACTATTCATTTGTTTCTGCTCGGGAATTATTTTTGAATTTCCGAGAAACGCGTAATGATAGAATTCTAAGACGAGATGGAACATCTAATAATATTTCAGTTATGGCAAACGAAGTTTTCGCCCAAGGACTTAAAACCCTAAGGGTTAGGAAAAGTGAATTTTAAAGAAAAGAAATGGTTTTAATCTACGTATAATACAAATATCATACGAAATATATACGAATAGAATACATGAATTATACGGTAAGAATACGAATAAGTCTTAATGGACTTTAGCTATTGGACTTAGAAAATTGCCAAGCCCAATTGAACAATGAAGGAGGCCCAATGATAAAGTATATCAAGACCCAATGATAGTTAAATCAAGCCCAAAGTTAGGCCCGATATTAAATTAATTCTAAGCCTGAACCAAGAATCAAACCCGTGGGTCAAACCGATGGATCACCATGTGGGTAAAGGAGTTGGGGTAACCCATGAGGGCCACCCAACCTCACATGGCCGGCTACTTGGTGGCCAAGGGAAGTGGATAGCTTCCTTTGGAAGATTTGGTGAGGTGTGAATAGTAAGGAGGTTACCAAATGACCAAAATGCCCTCACCTTGTAATTTTTATAAGAGGCTAGTCACTTTGTTCATTTGTTGGTTTACCAACATCAAACACCTATATTAAGAGAGAGAGGAGCATTAACAAATAATCAAAGAAGGAAAGAAGCTAATCAAACACGTTTAAGTCAAGAACGCGAAGAACGCTAAGGTAAAAAAAATACGTAAACCCTAGTCTTCGATTCATTTCAATTTATTTTTTTAGAGAAGTATGAATTGGTGGAGCATGTCTCTTTCGGAGAAATAAGGATGGCTATTAGTGGATTAAAACGTTAATAAGCCATGAATAAGTGAAATTATAAAAGAATAATTAAGCGTTTAATGAAGATAAATCATTAAAACTTCGTTGTTGATGGACAAATTGAAAACCATCGCGTATAAGTTAGGTGCAAATTGTTTGGATAGGATATAGATGATGGACCAATGGATTGATTCCATTTGGTTTGGCGTAAAAATCTCGAATAACGAATTATGGCGAAATTTACGGGAAATGACGTTACTCGTCGAAATCATAGTTAACTAGGATTTCCGAAACGATAGTGAAAAGTCGTCGTTTAACTTGGAAAGCTAGGTTTTCGGTAGCATAACAAAGAACTATGTATTTAAGAGTTGTGAACTCAAGAACGAATGAATTCGGACTTAAAACGAAAAAACTAGCGAAGAACGCTCATGAACGTTTAATGAACGCGTAATGAAAATTTAAACAGTGAATTTGTCGTTAACGGATTCAGAAACTTACTGTGTCCGGATGAAATCTCAGTACGTAAGATATATAAGTTAATGGCTTTTGAACGAACCAATTCCAAGTTATAGCGATTGAGTTACGAGCTCAGGTTGAAATCGTATTGAAAAACTTAAAAAAAAATTCAAGGGTTGGGGCAGGCGCCGCAGTGCATGAAGCCTAAAAATTAAGAAAGGTAGCCATGACTTCCACAGGACTCGACCTCTGTTAACTTCGGCGTTGCGGTCGGCTATTATAACTGAGAGTGGCGCGGCAGTGCCCTTAAGGGAAGAAAATCCGACGCGAGCTTTTGTTAATCCAACTTTTCGCGTGGTAATTATGGGGCATGTATATACCTAATATACTTAAAGAAAGAATTCCTAAACAACATGTGTAACTATGGATTTAGGAATTAAACATTGATTACAAATAATTAAACGAAGAACGTAAAATGCGAAAACGTAACGATTCACAGTTTAATGCACGTCTTAAGGTTATATAGTACGTAATGGTTATGCGTGGTACGAGAATGATAAGAAATGAAGACAAAACTTATGCAATTTCTATACGGAATCTGATATTGGTAATCCGGGGGAAATATGTCCGAACTAGCTAACCCATTAGGATTACAACTATCGTGATACTTAAACGACGATCGATGAGTGTTGGTTTATGACATGTAATGTTAATAAGTCGTTATGAATATTAATAAGCAGTAATGAACGTTAAATAAGCTTAACGAATATTATTAGTAAAATAAATTCGATGAAGACATAGAAGAGAAAGAAGTTGGTATAAATAATGTGTTTAGATTGTTTGGTAGCTAATAAAAGTGTGCTATGTGAATATATCATGTAGATACTGTAAAGATTGAGAACAGATGAATTTAACGTAGAAGACGCTTGAAGGCAAGTTCTTCTAACGCTTGTCTGACCTTCTTGTTAGCCAAGTTTCTGTGATTCATGTTATATTGTATATGAGTTATTTATGAAAGAGTCGATGTCATTCTTAACTCAGTTAGACAAATCTTAAAAGTTGATTGATTTATTTACAAGTCTTTCAAAGTAGTATTGATAACGTTATCATATGCCAATTGTTTAGTACGGATTCAAAGGTAAGCCTGAGTATGAATAAACAAAGGTATTTTACGTCGTTTACTCGACGGGCACACGAGGTTGCCAAAACTTAAACGTAAATACGTTTAACGGATGAGTGTTGATCAACATTGAGTACTATAGGCTGATCACCTAGAAGTGTTCGTAAGTTATATCGGATGTACGGTCTTAGTGCCGGGATGTCCTTTTCATGAATGAAAACAAAGAATGAGAGTGTTCATGGTCTTTTGACCTACTCAGAGTTCTTAAGTTACTGTTTGTACTTTGGAATTGTTTTAAGAGAATGAAAAGTGCTATTTTGATTATTTATAGTACTTCATAACTATTTGTTCAGTTATTGAAGATAAATCATATGATTCTTAATTTTGTGGTTATATTATATATTGTTAGACTTGCTGAGCTAGTTATGCTCACTTCTTGCTTGAATTATATGATTGTAGCTAAGAACGAACGGATCGAAGGTTCCGGTAAGGATAAGGACAAAGCCAAGATGGATAAATAGATTATCCTGTAATAGACTAGTATATTTGTATGAACCTATACTATGACAATGAAGAATGTAATGGTTAACAGAACCTGAAAAGGATTTATTATTATTATTCATATATTCATCTTAATGTTGTTATCATTAAAATGAATGTATAGTTAGTAGTACCGTGTAGCATCATATCTGTGGGTTGAAAGTACCCGGATTTGGGGGCGTCACAGGTTGGTATTAGAGTTGTAGGTTATAAAACACAAGGGGGGAATACCTTAGGCTATAACCTTGGTAATAATAGGAGTTAGAAGTGAATGAATTCGAATAGAGTTCTTAAGTAAATATTGAGGAAACTCATTACCGAAAGATTTAAAATATGGAAACTAACCTTAAATAAATTAAATGTGATTTTGTGCTTATAATATTGTGTATTATGTGCTAATCAACATGTTATGTGTTATTGTAGATGTTAATCGATAGCTCTATGTATAGGGATATACATGTGGTGAGAGAGGAGTCAGGGAACATGATAGAGCCAGTACTAATGCCAGTGGTGGAGGTACCGATGGTGAACATAGAGGAGTCAGAGCCAGAGGAGGAATATCCGTCTGAGGACTTTGAGAATCTGGGGTTGGCATCATATTTTGATGTGGTGGCCGATTAGGATGAGGATATGGAAGTAGCATCGTTTAATATGGTGATACCTGTACTAAAGCCAACACCACTAGAGGCAGTGAGGGCATTGTATCTGGCAGTGTGCAGAATATGAGGGAAGAGATTAATGACCTTTATGAGGCAAAGGAGTATGCAGAAGCAGATTTAGAGTTAGAGCACGATGAGAAAGTGTTCATGAAGGATAAGACTAGAGACTATAAGCACGAGGCCGATGAGCTTCGCAAAGAACTGGGAGAGAAGGACCAGAAGATAGCACGGATGTCTTACATCCATAAGAGTGCTCATGAGGATTTCAAGCTGAAAATTGCTTGTTATTCGATTGAGTCGGGGCAAACTCGTCACACTATCAATCGGGATATTGTGTCGATTCTTGCGAACGAGAAGCACGAGAATGCCGTTAGGCGGTGCTAGTAGTAGATAGAGGAAGTATAGATATGTAAATATTTTATGTATCTGTGTAGTGACGTAAAATTCTCTTTTGTATAATCTAAGGGTAGTATTTTGTTAACTCCAATTTTTGTGAAAATCAATCGCATGATAGGAATGTAATAGCCGTAGCCATGGAGCAAATGTGTAAATAGTTTTGAAGAAGCATATTAATATAACGAGGTTTTTATTAAATGTGCTTGATGTTAGAATGTGATATTGTTTGATGAATAATAAGCAAGTAAAAGAAAGGAATAAATAATCACGAAACTTTATTTATTTAAACAGAAATATGCCGCCAAGAAGGAGACAACGTAATCAGGAAGCTGAATCCCATAATGAGAACCAAGAGGGTCAGAACAACTCTATGTAAGAGTTCGTTAATTTATTAATGGCTACATTTAACCAAGTTGGGGGTAGAGCATCAGTGGTTCCTAGGGTAGTTCGAACGACTACCTTTAAGGAATTTAAGAGTGTGTGTCCGTCGGAGTTCAGGGGGACTACGGACCCTATTGAGGCACAGACATGGGTGAAGGAAATAGAGAAGGCATTTGTCATAGCATATGTCATAGCATATGTCAGGGAGGCGCAAAAGACTTCTTTTGTGACCTATATGATGAAGGGAGAAGCCAACTTCTGGTGGGAGGCTCATCAGAGTGGGGCAGGTGCAGTTGCGTGGGAACAGTTCAAGAAGGTCTTCTTCGAGAACTACTTTCCTACGAGCATGCAGGGTAGGATGGAGATAAAGTTCCTAGAACATCAGCAGGGGGACATGACGGTTCCCCATTACGCAGCCAAGTTCAATGAACTGGCGAGATTTGCTTCACATCAATTGGACACCGAGGAGAGGAAGGCTCGTAGGTTTGAGCAAGGACTGAAGCCTTGGCTCTATAGTAGAATTTCGGTGTTCCAGAGCGCTTCGTTCGGAACAATTTTGGAGAAGGCAATTATTGTTGAAGGTGGTAGCGAGGCTTTGAGTTAATACCACAAAGAGAAGAAGAACAAGAATAAGAGAGATGGGGCACCCAAGACTGAGGGAGCTAGTGGCAGTGAAAGTGCACCCAAGAGGAAGGGTTTTAGCTCTGGGAATACCAGAGCGAAACAAGGGGATCCTAAGCGTAGGATCGAAGCGTGCAAGACATGTAGGAAGGCACATCTAGGAGTCTATCTCAAGGGGAAGTCGGTTTGTTATAACTGTGAGCAGGAGGGTCACATTTCACCCAATTGTCCCAACCTTAAGAAGAAACAGGGGTGTTTCGTGTGTGGGTCGATGGACCACATGGCGAGGAATTACCTGAACAAGGGGTCGGAGGGTAACAAGGGTACTAGTAGTGGTAAGCTAGCCATTACTAGACCAACACCACCGGGTAGACCAACGGCCCGTACTTTCAATATGGCTCTCCAAGATGCAGTTGCATAAGCGGATGTAGTGGCAGGTATTATCCCAGTCAATGAAATAAATGCTTATGTGTTGTTTGATTCGGGTGCTACTTGTTCTTGTATAGCATGTGAATTTGCTAAACGATTAGGATTACTCCCGGAAAGATTAGAAATACCTTTAAACATTAAGGTAGTGAACGAAGCGATAATTCCTGTTGAACACATTCATAGGAATTGTTGCGTAGATATTAGGGTTAACAAATTGTCGGTAGATCTTATACCAATAAGGTTGGGAAAATTTGATATAATTCTCGGGATGGATTGGTTGTTTAACCATGGAGAGATAATAGATTGTCAAAAGAAAAGTGTGAACCTTCGGATTTTTAAGAAACTCAAGGTAGTGTTCTACGGTAGTAAATCACCGAGACGCTCTTGTTGTCTGACCATGACACAAGCTAGGAAGTTGTTGAAGAAGGGGTGTGTAGGATATCTGTTTCATGTTGTTGATACCCAGAGAGTGGGAGCATCATTGGAATAGATACTTAAGTGCAAGAATTTGCAGATGTATTTCTAGATGAGTTACCAGGTCTTCCGCCGGATAGGGAGGTAGAATTTGTGATCGATGTGGTACCAGGAGCGGCACCAGTTTCTAGGGCACCATATCGTATGACGCCGGTAGAAATGAAAGAGCTAATGATTCAACTACAAGAATTATTAAACAAGAAATACATTCAACCGAGTGTCTCTCCGTGGGTAGCACCCGTATTGTTTGTAAAGAAGGACAGATCGTTACGACTTTGTATCGACTATCGGGAGTTGAACAAGTTGACGATCAAGAATAAATACCCATTGCCCGGGATTGATCTATTTGATCATAAAGATTTATTTTCTAAGATAGATTTGTGTACGGGGTATCATCAACTGAAAGTGAGGAAGGAGGATGTACCTAAGACGACGTTTAGGACTCGTTATAGTCATTACGAGTTTCTGGTTATGTCATTTGGGTTAACGAATGCGCCAGCCGCATTCATGGATATGATGAACAGAGTGTTCAAGCAATACTTGGACAAATTCGTCGTGGTGTTCATTGATGATATTCTAGTCTATTCTGAGACGCCAAAAGATCACGCTGAACATTTAAGATTAGTGTTGGAAACAATACGGAAGGAAAAGTTGTATGCAAAATTCACCGAGTGTGAATTTTGGCTTGAAAGAGTGCAGTTTTTAGGGCACGTCATCGACAAAGATGGAATTTTAGTGGATCCAGTAAAGGTGGAAGTAGTTATTAATTGGGACCAACTGAAAACATTAACCGAGGTGCGGAGTTTCCTAGGGTTAGCGAGATACTATCGAAGATTCATCCAGGATTTTTCTAAGATAGCTACTCCGTTGACAAATTTGACGAGGAAGACCGTGAAGTTTGTGTGGACAAAGAAGTGTGAGAACAGTTTTCAAGAACTGAAGAAGAAGTTAAGTGAAGCACCTGTATTATATTTATCAGATGATACGAGGAATTTTGTAGTTTATAGCGATGCTTCGCATAGAGGACTGGGTTGCGTGCTCATGTAACATGTCAAGGTCATTGCGTATGCATCACGACAATTAAAGGATTATAAGAAAGTTTATTCTACTCATGACCTAGAACTGGTAGCGGTAGTTTTTGCTTTAAAAATTTGGAGGCACTACCTATACGGGGAGAAGTGTGAGATATACATGGACCATAAAAGTCTGAAATATATCTTCATGTAAAAGGAGTTAAATATGAGGCAAAGAAGGTGGTTAGAGTTGATAAAAGATTACGATTGTGATATCTTATATCATCTAGGGAAGGCGAATGTTGTAGCTGATGCCTTAAGTAGGAAGGGTCGGGAGAAACTGTCAATGTTAACGGTTCGGAACGAGTTAGTGGCAAAGATGGCACGGATGGTGTTAGAGGTTAGATTGTTGAGTGAATCAGGAGAGAAGTTATTTTCGATGGATACTTGACCAACAATTGTGGAACAGGTGAAGGAAGTACAACTCAAAGACGAGGAGTGTGAGTAGATGAAGAAGAGGATTGAAGATGGAGAGAAGACCAAGTATTGCCTTGACAATGAGGGGTTATTACGTTTTGAAGGAAGAATTTGGGTTCCGTGTAATGCGAAATTAAAAGAAGAGATAATGGAAGAGGCCCATAGTTCGAGGTATGCGGTACATCCTGGTAGCACCAAAATGTATCAAGACCTTCGACAGAATTTTTGGTGGCCAAATATGAAAAAAGAAATAGCGAGTATGTTAAGGTTGCTTAACTTGTCGTAAAAGTTAAGGTCGAACACCAACGAAGGCCAATTATTAAATCACCGAGATTGGATTATTAAGTGAATCATCACGAGACTTTGTGGTGGGTGGAAGTCCAATGACGAGAATATCACGATTTGGGTAATAGTGTGATCGTTGACGAAATCGGCTCACTTTTTTTCGATAAAGTTAGGTATAACCTAGAATAATTAGCTAAACTTTATGTCAAAGAAATTATTTTGAGACATGGAGTACCAGTTTCGATTGTATCATATCGTGATCCACGATTTACATCGAATTTCTAGAGGAGCTTGCAAGAGCAGATGGGAACGCAGTTGAGGTTTAGTACAACATACCATTCTCAGACCGACGATCAAAGTGAACGGACAATTCAGACGCTAGAAGATATGTTAAGATCTTGCGTTATGGATTTTAAAGGGAGTTGGGACGAACATCTACCTTTAGTAGAGTTTGCTTACAACAATAGTTTTCACGCTAGTATAGGCATGCCGCCTTACGAAGCATTATATGGGAGAAAGTGCAGGACGCCACTGTGCTGGGATGAAGTAGGTGAACGTCGAATGTTGGGACCTGAGATGGTACAACAAACGGCAGACGTGGTGAAGTTAATACAGACACGACTGGTAGCGGCTCAAGACAGACAGAAGAAGTATACGGATCCTCACCGTGAGAAGAGGGAGTTTGAAGTCGGTTCGTATGTCTTTCTGAATGTGTCGCCTTGGAAAGGGAAGATACGCTTTGGGAAGAAAGGAAAGTTAGAGTCCAAAGTTTATAGATTTTAAGGAGAGTAGGAGAGGTAGCTTATGAAATAGCTTTACCTCCAGAGTTGGAGCATATACATAATGTGTTTCATGTGTCAGTATTGTGTCCTTATAAACCAGACTATAAGCACGTAATAGGATATGAACCTATTCATGTAGAAAAAGACTTGGTGTATGAAGAACTTCTAATTTAGATTTTCCAATTCAGATTATTGATAGGAAGGAACAAGTCTTAAGAAATAAAATAATACTTTCAGTGAAGGTAGTATGGAGGAACCACAATACCGAAGAAGCAACGTGGGAACTCGAGAGTAAAATGATGGAAAACTTTTCCCATCTATTTGTTTAACTTGTATCGAGATTTCGGGGACAGAATCCTTATAAAGGGGAAGAATGTAACTCCCGAGAAAAATTGAATTATTATGTGAATTAAATTTTATATGATTATTTGAATTAAATGAAATTATATGTTTATTTAAGTACGTTGTTTAAAGGTCGTTCTATGACCTAGAATGTGCGAATGTGGTTAGGATTCTGGCTGTATGCTTAGATTAAATGATTTGAATTTTCAAGACGAAAATAAAAGTTTTTCGAGAAATTTTTGAAAAATCACTATTCTTCCGTTTCTGCTCGGGAATTATTTTTGAATTTCTGAGAAACGCGTAATGATAGAATTCTAAGACGAGATAGAATATCCAATAATATTTCAGTTATGACAAACAAAGTTTTCGCCTGAGGACTTAAAATCCTAAGGGTTAGGAAAAGTGAATTTTAAGAAAAGAAATGGTTTAGTGTAATAAGAATTGTTATTATACGTGAAGAATACGAGTATGATACTATGTATTATACGAGAATATTACGAAGATTAATACTACTTATAATACGAATATCATACGAAGTATATACGAATAGAATATGAGAATTATACGGTAAGAATATGAATAAGTCTTGATGAACTTTAGCTATTGGACTTCAACAATTGTCAAGCCCAATTGAACAATGAAGGAGACCCAATGATAAAGTATATCAAGGCCCAATGATAGTTAAATCAAGCCCAAAGTTGGGCCCGATATTGAATTAATTCTAAGCTCGAACCAAGAACCAAACTTATCGAACCGATGGATCATCGGGTGGCCCATGAGGGCCCCACAACGCCACATGGCCGGCTACTTGGTGGCCAAGGGAAGTGGATAGCTTCCTTTGGAAGCTTTGGTGAGGTGTTAATAGTAAGGAGGTGACCAAATGACCAAAATGCCCTCACCTTGTAATTTCTATAGAAGGCTAGCCACTTTGTTCATTTGTTGGTTTACCAACATAAAACACCTATATTGAGAGAGAGAGAGAGAAGAGCATTAACAAGTGATCAAAGAAGGAAAGAAGCTAATCAAACAAGTTTAAGTCAAGAACGCGAAGAACGCTAAGGTAAAAAAATACGTAAACCCTAGCCTTCAATTCTTTTCTATTTATTTTTTTAGAGAAGTATGAATTGGTGGAGCATGTCTCTTTCGAAGAATTAAAGATGGCTATTAGTTGATTAAAACATTAATAAGCCATGAATAAGTGAAATCATCAAAGAATAATTAAGCGTTTAATGCAGAAAAACCATCAAAACTTAGTTTGTTGTTGATGGACAAATTGAAAACCATCGCATATAAGTTAGTTGCAAATTGTTTGGTTAGGATATAGATGATGGACCAATGGATTGATTACATTTGGTTTGGCGTAAAAATCTCGAATAACGAAGTTATGATGAAATTTACAGGAAAGGACGTTAATCGTCGAAATCATACTTAACTAGGATTTCCGAAACGATAGTGAAAAGTCACCGTTTAACTTGGAAAGTTAGGTTTTCAGTAACATAACGAAGAAATATGTATTTAAGGGTCGTGGACTTGAGAACGAACGAATTCTGACTTGAAACGAAGAAACGAGTGAAGAACGCTCACGAACGTTTAAAGAACACGTAATGAAAATTTAAACAGTGAATTTGTCGTTAATGGATTCAAAAACTTATTCTGTCTGGATGAAATCGAAGTACGTAAGATATGAGTTAATGGCTTTTGAACGAGCCAATTTCGTGTTATAACGATCGAGTTACAAGCTCGGGAAGGAATCGTATTGAAAAACTTAAAAAAAATTTTCAAAGGCGGCGGCCGATGCCTGAAGCCTAAAAATTAGGCGCCCGCAGATTGCCTACCCGGGGACTCGACCTTTGCTAACGCTTTACATGTAGTAATAACTATTATAATCGAGAGTATGGCGCAAACGCTCTTAAGGGAAGAAAATCCGACGTGATCTTTTTTAATCCAACTTTTCGCGTGGTAATTATGGGGCATGTATATACCTAATATATATGAAGAAAGAATTCCTAAACATGTGTAACTATGGATAGGAATTAAACGTTGATTAAAAATAATTAAACGAAGAACGTAAAATGCAAAAACGTAAA
The DNA here is from genome assembly GCA_020205615.1 of Panax quinquefolius. NCBI lineage: Eukaryota > Viridiplantae > Streptophyta > Magnoliopsida > Apiales > Araliaceae > Panax > Panax quinquefolius. Next base: position 72,647,043 of record CM035153.1, on the reverse strand, counting down.
CCGTGAATCGTATTCGAATTTATGACAATGAATAATGTAATGGTTAACAGAACTTGGGAAGGATTTATTATTATTATTGTAATAAGAATTTAGTAAATATATTCATCTTAATGCTGTTATCATTGAAATAAATGTATAGTTAGTAGCACCGTGTAGCACCTTATCTGTGGGTTGAAAGTACCCGGATTTGGGGGCTTCACAGGTAACATATTTATAAAATGTGGCTTAAGTTCAAAATTATTACCAGTTACCGGTGGTAGGCTGATACATGAAGGTTGGGCAGACTAGGAAGGATAACATTGAACCCTTAAAGAAACAGTTTGTGTGGCCTCTATTTTTCTTAAAGTGAGATCTTGTAAAGTGAAATCTGAAAAATAAAGTTTTTTCACTCATCGGGATGCTTCATCCCTAATCCACACTTTTTGCATACACAAAAAAGATAAGCACACAAAAAACAAATAAGAGAAAATAGTAAAAAGTAAATAAAAAAAATTTATTTCTAAGGTGAACCTAAATAAAATCTAAACAGTTCTTAACTGTTCCAAGTTACACCGCAAGGTTCACCAAATTCGAAATTAATCACACCACTAGCCAGGTAAGTGTAAGAAAGGTGCGAGTCTCTTCGTTGGTATGGTGACTAATTGAATAACCACATGTTCTTTAGGTATTTACCTTTTGTACCACTTATCTTTACACCAGTAATTTGATTAATTTAAAATTTAGACTCCTATTGGAGTTTCTTGTCCTAATTGAGTTCAAGAGTCCTAGGGGCCTACATCTACTTTATTTTATTAGGTAAAGGTTATGTAAAATGCAAGTTGGGTTGTTTGTGGGCCAAGGAGTGGTGATGAAATCCCCACCTTATCTTGTTACATGTTTTTGCCCTTATTGTTAGATTAAAGATGAAAATGCACAAATAAAAAAAAATGTAAACAAATAAAGTGTCCTAAAACTATGTGAATTACAAAAGGAGAAATTTTGACGTACCTCAATCCTCCAACAATTATCACAATTTATAAAATAAAAAATAAAAATAAAACCTAAACTACGTGAGTGAATGCATGAATGCGACAACTAAAAAGTAAAAGACAAAGACTATTTTTTTTTTAAAAGAAAGAAATAAAATAAAATAAAATATGGAAATACGAAGTACCAAAGAAAGCGCATCAACAAAATCTTTATTTTTTCGCTCCTTCGATCCGCTTCGATAATCCTGGAAAAAAAAATTAGAGTTAAAAACTAATTCGAATAAATAAAAATTAAGAAATAAAAAATTATTTCTAGTCCCCGACAATGGCGCCAAAAACTTGATGAGATAAAATTTAGTAACTGCAAGTGCACAACGTTTATTGTAGATTTGGCAAGTACAGGTCGAACCATAGAAACTAGATCAATTCTTTAATATATCCTTAATTAATATTTTAGGCAAATTAGAAATAAATATAGTAGAGATGATTAACTAACTTAATTATGCAAACTAAAAATTTAATGATGAAAACTAGTAATGAGAAAAACTACCCAGGAATCCGAATCCACCAAATATTAACATAATAAACAATTTCTTATATTCCAAATAAATTCCCAAATTATTTTCTCTTACCTTTAAAAATAATGATTGATATAATTAATATGAGCAACATAAGTTATGAAAAATTCACAGATTAATTATAACTTATCAAAACCTCACAATCAATATAAAAATCATATGCAATTTGTGCGAAGGAAAATATGAAGGCGAAAATAATTAGACACTAATTTCGAAACGAAAAGAAAATATTATTATGAAATATTTAGTTTTATCTTCATCCTAGGTATTAGAAATTTATTTAGCCATGGAATCAAAATTTAATATTACTAATTGCATGAAATAAGAACAATAATTAAAAAAAATCTCTATTAAATCAATAAAAGAAAGTTACAAATACTCCCTGACACTAGTACCACACATGATTTGAATAAGAGAAAAGACAAAAACTCTAAATATCTCACTCCCTTATGCACAAGCGAAAAACTAATGAAAGAAAATAAGAAGTTGTGCCCCCTCTCTCTAAAACAAGAGACCTATCTATAGGAAAAATAATTTTGTGCTTTAATTTGGATACATTGAAATTGGTTTTTTTTGTTCCATTTCCATGTAGGTTTCAACTTTCTAGTGACAATCAACTTCTCCAAGAGATCTACTAGATATATTTTTCTTTATCTTGCTGGATTTTACTTGCACACTAAGATTGTTTCACCTCCTTTTTTCTTATTGTAGGATTCTTCTTGGATATTTCGTTACATGAATAAGAGCATTAAATATCGTTTGATTACCAAGATTTTGACTTTATTTAAACAAAATATTAAATCCTACAAAATAAAATAAAATATATTAATTTAATAAACTAATTTAATTAAAAGAATAAAATTAGGAATAATAAAATGTATGAATTATGTGTTTATCAAGATGCAGTCTAATAATTCTACAATCTTATACTATGGTCTGTTTTCTTACACCTTTAACTTCTTAAGTTTAGCTAATGTTTACAAGTTTCACCTAAAAACGCGAGTGTGTTCTTCCTCGGGTATAATGGCATGTGTAGATGTAAGAATGTGCTCGTGTGATTCAGAAGTTCTCCAACAAACCAGTGCTTTTACATTTGATTGCTTCTCTTTTTCAACTCATCATTAGTACTGTTGTTGATCATATATGTTACTCCCTCTGTTCCTAAAAAATTGTCGTTTTAGAAGAAAAAAATTTCAATTTATTTGTCGTTTATAACTTTCGAGGATAATAAATTATTTACTTTCCTATATCACCCCTACCTTCTCTCATTTTCCCAAGAAATTCTCTCCCTTGTATTAATAGTTTTCAACTTCCCATAAAAGGGTAGTAATGGAATTTCAAACAAATTTTAATTGTTAAATGATAGTATTAAATGACTTTTTTAATTCATGTGCAAAAACCTTAAACGACAATCTTTTAGGAATGGAAGTAGTAGTACTTTATTGACACGAAGTCCAAATTATGTAGTTCGATTTCTTATTGGTTATTGAGCTCTTAAAATTCTGGAATAATGTCAGTCATGCTATGCAATATTATACCAATAAAAATTTAACTATGGTATCTTTTTGTGTAGGTGGATACATCAGTTCTGAACTTGCCTGTGGAAAGGATGGATTATTTTGTACCTGGCTAATATATGGAACAAAGAACAAATCCTCAGTTTGTACATATACATCATTCCCAGCACACATCAGTTTAAGTTTGGTAATAAGCAACTGAGTTGTTTAAGTAGCTATTATCAGCTCCTGGTGCTAATTTTGATGGTGTGAAACATGTGAGGTCTGTATTGTGTTTTGCTTCTGCTCCATCTTCGTGTATAATATATCGTGTTTGATGCATTGAATAATTGTGAATTCTCAAGTATGAGCGTCTTTGTAAGTTTATAATGATAATGTATAAACTCATAAAACGAGTTTCTCAACTATGTCTTTTTTTCAGCCTTTTGGTTTAATCTTGTCCAAAATAATTTGATAATAAGCTTTTTTAGGTGGGGTTAGGAAATGTGCGGAAGATGCAGTTATCAAAGAAAAAACATGAATTCGGTTGTGTTTGAATGATGGGAAGGAAAGAAAAACAAGAAAAATAACCGTTCATATGTAATGTCTTAACTCTTGAGTGTAATTGGCAAACATAGGTCCCACCATTAATTTTTTTTTGCCAGAAATACTTCTCTCAAATTTCGACTTGCATTTTTAATGGGAATTTTAAATCGAGTAAACCAAAAGCTCATTATATTTTTTCCGTTCCAAGATTTTTGGCATCAAAACATAAGAAAACGAGGGACAGATTCTTCCTGAAAAAGTAGTATAAAGCTTTTCATTTTTCAGTGAGATTTATCCAATTTGTACAATTTTGAGTATGTTCTAGACTGCTAAAATTTCCCTGCTTTGCTGCATGCTTGCAGAAGAAAACCCCAATAATACGTGTTTTATGGACAAGAACTGCAGTAAAGGATTTCGCAGTCCTAATGCATCAGAATGCATAGGGTTGGTTAAACATAAATGAGTAGCCAAAATTGTTGATTTATTGAGCTCATTTGACAGGTGTATGGAATCGAGTTTTTACAATGCTCTACATATAGTCTAATGTGAATAAACAAGGGACTCTTGGAATTGATCTAGGAGATTAAAAGTATCATTATTTCAGTCATTCACAATTTTCACAGATCACTTCTAAAATTATATTTCTCTTTTTATGATGACTTTTTACGTTCAATATTAAGTCGGTAGTAGAATAAATAAATTAGAACCATTATACTATTATTTATAATGAATTAAACTCTTTTAATTTAAATATAAAAATAATATTTATTTTATATTATGAATGACACCTTACAATAATGTATCATGACTATCCTGATAATATGAAATCAACGTTTAATTACAAAGAACCTATTATGTAAATAGTTACAGTACAATTCAATCATTCTACCACACAATGTCCCTATAGATGCTCGAAAATTCACTTTTCTTGGACTAACCTTACAGGAGGGTAAAAGCGTAATTTCACTTCGGAGACAACCCCGGGGGAAGGCAAAGACATAAGTTCACTCCGGAGACAACCCCGTGGAGAAATTAAAGTACAACGACGTCCAAACACAACATGGTCCAAGCGAGGATCGTAAAGTTGAGGACGATGCCATAAGAAGCCATCACAACAATCCCCGAATTGCGAATTACGTAAGACGAGCCAGTTGACTACCCTTGGGAACAGGAAGATACCTTTTAGCTAATTGCTTTATCTTTCCCGAACTCCGATTCAATCAGACTCGACCTCATTTCACAGCCTTCAGCAAAAGCTTTTTAGGATTTTTGGGTACTGTAACGATCGAGAAATCGAACTTAGTTTGTAACTAGCGTTTTGTAAATATTATTTAATAAAATGAAGTTTTATGAATATTATTATGTGTTTAAAGGTCGTTCTATGACCTAGGATGGTTATTTAACGTTAAGATTTTGGCAACGTGCAAGAATAAACAAGTCAGAATTTCGAAGTTGAAAATAAAAAATTTTCAAGAAAATTTATGTAAATTCACTATTCATCCAAAAATGCTTTTGCATTTTTCAATTTTTTGAAAAATGCATAAATGTTAAAATTTTGAGGAAATATGAAAAATCCAATAAAATACAGAAACAAAAAACGCGATTTTTAGCCTACGTGAGGAATTAGGAAAGTCAAAAAGTCAATAAAAATTGTGGTCAACAAAAGTCAAAGTTTACTATGTTAAACCATTGAGCTTTAATGTTGGAAGCCAAAGATGAAATGTTAGGAGGCCCAAGTGAAACAAATTCAAGGCCTAAAGAAATGTTAATTCAAGCCCAAAAGAAAGCCCAAATTGAATTTAAATTAAACCCAAATCAAGATCTAAACCTATAGGTCATATAACAACCCAGAATTTTGGATTTTTCCAGAATTTAGGTTTAAAGAATTAGTTATTAATAAAATGAATTTTTATTAATACTATTATGTGCTATGTGTTTATTAATCGTTCTATAACCTAGAATGATTATTAATCGGGAGGATTCTGGCTATGAGCCAGACTGTATGAGTAAGAATTTTCAAGACGAAAATAAAAAATTTTCGGGAACAAAATATTTCCGGAAAAAAAGACGAAATAGACACTATTCACCTGACGAAACCTAAGGGTTAGGGTTTGAATAACCTAAGCCTTTCCGAGAGTTCAGTATGTCGAAATGACATTTCGTCGAAAGATTTGACGATAATATATCATGAAATGTTAAGTAAGCCAATAAAAGTTTTTCTCGAAAACGTGCAGAAATTGGATAAAATAAAAAACGACGAAAAAGTACTGTTATGTACTTTTCACTCGTTTAGCTACGTTAGGGTAAAACGTGAAGAAAAACGCTTGACGTCAAAAGTGTTTTTCGATTTTTTTTACTTAAATCAAGAATATGTAATATTCAATTCCAGTAAAGAGAAAGGCGAAAAATATCCAAAATATTTGGATTTTAAGAATCACGCTTTTAAAATCGTTTAGGAAACTTCGAAAAGTCCATGGTTGAAGCAACCTGAAACTTCGAAGGAAGCTAGGTAAGGAGGTGGGGGTGAAATGATTAAAGTGCCCTTAGCTTTGATTTTCTATATAAACAAGCTCATTTGTTTGGTTAGAAAATTTCAACCAACTTTGAGAGAGAGAGAGAGAGAGAGAGAGAGAGACTTCGGATGGGAGAGGAAGAGAAGGAGAATGAGGAAAAGCTAGCTCGAATGCATGCTTTGTCCGACGGAAGGAATTTAAGGATGAACGGTAATTCGAATCCTAGTTTCTTCAAATTTTCTTCAAGTTTAATATGTTCAAAAACATAACTTAATGAAGATAAGTAGTAGATAAAGTTAAGAATGATTTCATATGGTTAAAATCATGAGAAAATGAAGAAATAAGAATTAGAAATTTAGTTTATAAATTTCTTAAGGAAGTGTAAGATTCGTAAGGATTTTGAGCGATCTGAATGAATCTTATGAATGAGTAGGTGAATTAAGTAATGAATGATGTTCTATAACATCAAATTCCAAGAAAAAGTAAAATTGTAATCCAAAATATCGATTAAAAATGAAGAACGAACGAAGAAAACGAAGAACACGCGAAGAACGCGAAGAACGTTGTTGATGGACAAATTTAAAACCATCGTAGTATAATTGTTGTTGATGAACAAGTTTAAAACCATTGTGTATAAGTTAGTTGCTTATTGCTTGGTTAGAAACGTTAGAAATGTTCATGAAGAACGGATTAAAACGGAGCTATAACGAAGTTATGGCAAAAATTTTGTAAAAGACGAACGAGAATTAGAAAGTTCGTAAATGAACCCAATCATGTAGGGTTTCATAAAAAAGTAAGAGAACGTATAAAACGTGAGTCGTTGACTCAAGAACGAAAAAATTCCGAGTTAGGATGACCGAATTACGGACGAACGAACGAAGAACGTTAATAACGTAAAACAAACGAAGAGCGAAGATTAAGCCAATTGAATGGCATGTTAACAGATTCAGAATAAAGTTCTATCTAGGGGTAATCGAAGTACGTTAGATAATGAAGAAAATGGCTTTGGAACGACCTCATTCCGAGTTATAACGAAGAAGTTATGAGATTTCAAAGTACGCGTCTCAAAACGACCAAGGACTTAGAAATTTTTTTTTGGGATTAAGGTCTTGGCAAGTTTGTACTGCCAATCATGCTTTGAATGGTGGTAACTATATTTTCCAGGAGGAGGGTCATGTCTCTGCTAACTCACGCCACATAAGCGAGCGGCAGAATGAAATCGATGTGAAGAGTGGCGCATGCAAAGCTGGTCTGCGAGCAATACCCAGAAATGAGATTTTAACTGCTCAATTTCTAGGGGATGTGCAAGAAAAAAAATACGAACATGTAGTTCAACTAATGTAACACTTAATCAAGTGTATTAAACCTTTAATGAAGGTTGAACGGAAAGATTAAACGAGATTAAAAGAATGTAATTGCGGGTTATGGAACCGATATCCGGGGATCGTAGTCGGGATAAATGAACGCGAGGGATTACTATGATTGTGATTCCTTAGATGTTGAGTGACGAGGGTAATGAATAACACTTTGATGTTATGTCCTAGTAATGTGAGATGAATGTAAAGTGTATAGACGCTGTGAATGCAACGTTGTTGCGATAAACAATCGGTCTTAGCATACAATGATCTGTATGGCTTTGACATTAAGAAAGAATAATGAACATGGGGTTCATGGGATGGATAACGATTGAAAGTGATTAAAACCTTGAGTAAAGGTTGAATGAGAGATTAAGAGATGAGAAATGTGAACGTTGAATACGTAAATGATTCTCGTAAATCGTATTCGCATTGGACGAACATTCTAAGTATACCCTGGTTGTATGACATAGACGTTGATGAAGGTAGTAAGTAAGATATGAATTATCAAGAAAGCCATAATGAATGGTAATAAGAGTATTGAAGCTTAATGTGAGTCGGATAAGAATGAGTCCTGAGGTATGGCAATTACTTGCCAGAAAACCATAAGGAATAAGAAATTGACTTAACGAACATTATATTTAATAGTCCGTATAAGTTAAGATAAGTTAGGTTATGGTACAATCGTAACCTTTGATGGTTGACATATGGGAGATGAGCTAAACAATTCCTTCAGAGAGCGAAGGTATATACGAAACTGGCAACCGATCTAACTCACTGTGTGGGCAGTGTAGACGAGACGGGAACTTGTTTATTGGTTGTTTGTGGGAAACCACTCAGAGTACCATATGGACTACTAGCAGAGAAGCGATGTGTAATGAGTCCTAGAGAAGTATAAGGAGAAGATAAGAATGCGAATCATCAAAGATGATGAACGTTTTGAGTAAGACATCTCCGTATGTCATGAAACCGTAAACCGGTAATGAAAGTTAGTCGCATAAAATTATATTGCAAGAACACGAACCTTAAGAAGTAAAGTTAAGTAAACCAATGCGTAAGTCAAGTATATGACTAATTGGTGTATGTGTTATTTCCTTATGTGTTATAGGGAATGGAATGAAAGCGATTCAAATGTAAAATTTATTTGTAGTCATTGTAAAGGCAAGTTTCCTAACTTCATTCATATTTCAAATGAATGCTAGTTTCTTAAAACTTCTCAGATGTTGAACTTGAGAAGTTACGTCATATCTTGAATGTGTGATATTTGTACAAGGTGGTAGAACGTATGAGGCCTTGTGCCATAATTTGAACACTTCGGTGTTTCTATGATATGAACTGTTCTGTGATTGAACTGTTCAATATGAGTATGTTCTGTTTATACATGAACCGTTTATCGTTAAGTCTGTGCTATTGATTCTAGCCAGACAGAATGTGTATGAAAGACAGTAGAGGATGAAAGTATTTCCACGTGAATGTAACTAACATCTTAAAATGATAGGAATCGAGATTATTCCTATTATTCAAGCTGCTTCATAACCTTTGTTCGATTATTGAAGTCTTAAAGGAATGTTTGAATTCTTGAAGTTGTTTGTTCAACTGCTTTGACTTGCTGGGCAATTGAATTCTCACACTTGCTTTAAATAAAAACATTTTCAGCGAACGATGTTAGAAAGAACTTAAGGATCCTGTAAAGATCAAGCTGATCGGTATCTAGACGATGTGTCATTCATTATATGAATGTGCGTGAAGATCAAGCGAAGACTTGTAATATAGAATGATAGAATTAAACTATAGAATAGTTTAATGAACGTTTATGTATCCTTGGTGGCGGATAAAAGAAATTTGTAATTTAATTTAAATATTTATCAAGAATTAAATAAATATTTTAAATAATTTTTTATAATTTATTTAGGAAAATAAATAATTGATGAATTGTGGTGAATTAATTTAGTAATTAAATTGATTAATGTAAAATTAAATTGAGTAATGATAATTTTATTTGAAGGATTTAATTTAAGGAAATAATTAAATTAAATCAATTGCTTAATATTTAAGAAGATAATTAAATTAAATGAATTGTTTAATTTAAAGAAATAAATAAATTAAATAAAGTGATGTTTCTAATTTATTAATTAAATTAGATATATAATTATTTAATTATTTATTATAAGCATAATTATAATAAGTTATAATTATTATAATTATAAATTATAATAAAAAAGTTATTAAAATGGTTACATGTGTGACAAGTAGTAATTATATAATATAAATATTATTTAAATAATCTAGTATGGGGAATTAATGTGTTACCAAACAAGGCCTTATGGCTTTTGGGTTATTTTAATCGACGCAAACCTTTGGCTTTTTTACCGAATGTTAGTGGGAGTCAGTTTATAATTCCTACGCGTTTATTTTTTTAAAGGCTAGTTCACAGTTTATTGCAGATTGATCCTAAGCTAAGAGGTAACACAGAGTGTGAGAGAAGTTGAATTGGCTTTGAAGAGAGAATTCTCTGAGGTTTTAAGAGGAAGGAGAGGATTGCTAAACCTTATTATCATCTTTTCTAGCATATAATCAAGGATTAAAGGTATACTCTATTCTATTTTTATTTTTTAGTTTTGGTAGTATATATATATATCTTTTGGTATGATTTAGAAATCACGTGAATTGTGATAGATATATGTTCATATAGGTTTGCAAAACTCTATTAATCATCATGTATACTTGTTATTTGTTATCAAATTCGTAAAAAATTGGGTTGTAGAAAGAAAAGGAAAATCATGGTGTTTATGTTCATATAAAATGGCCTTAAAAAGTACCAAATTTCTTGTCCAATATGTGATGTAATCTATAATTTGTTAGTGGATTGTGATAATATATTAAGAAACGAAAGCAATGTAGTTTAAAATCATGTCAATTGATTAAGAAACGAAGTTCGTGGCAATCAAATTCGTTAAAAGTATAAAATGAAGAAATTTGGGAAAAAACTATAGTTTTGATTCTTCAAAATGATGTTTATGTAATGTTTTTATATATAGAATGGTGTTTAGCATGTGTAACTATAATATTACAAAGTTTTAGATGTTGAAGTTGGGTGAAATTCAGTAAAATTGGGATTTTTGGCCAAAGCAGAGTCTCTGCTTTTCAAGGTTCTTCAAAATCGAAATCGAGGTATCATGTACAAGCAAGCGCATGCTTGCAGGCTATGCAATGCAACTGCCGTATGCAATGCGTCAAGATAGTATGCACTATTGATACTCAGTGTATTATTGGCGTGTGCATGAGAGTAGCCAATCATGAATGAAAGAAGTCTGCTTAATTGCAGTCATGCATGCGGACTTGGGTTAGTTTAGCATGCATGTTAAGGATATTAAAACATAAAGTGGACTACAATAATGATTAGTAAGGTGTTGTAATACAAAGTGTAAAAGAGTTTTAGGTGATTGTTAATTGAGTTATATAATGAAACTAAAAGTGATGTTTTCAAAAGTTAGAAATGAACGAGTAAGTTATGTTGGCTCGTAATGCGATTTTAGATTCGTTAAGTATGTTAACCTAAATGGTTAGGTGCTAGGTTAGGGTTATGACCTAAATGATGGTTTAATACCCATAGTGTTAATATTCATACAACTAATTGTTGTTGCGATTGTAATGATATGTGTAGGGTAATTGGAGATTATTTTACACTTGTGTAGCTTACAAACAAGGCAAGTTCCTAAACCTTAACTCTTTACATTGAGCAAGCTTTCTAACTTCATTCTTTTCATATTGAATGCATGTTCCCATTCCTAAATCGTTATTGTACAAGTTCCTAAAATTCTTGTAAGGTTGAGCAAGCCTAGTTTATCTTGAGTATGTTTGTGCAAGCTCTTGTAACCTAATTCTTTACATCGAGCAAGCTTTACTTTCCTTATTATCATTTAAAACATATATTGTTCTAATACATTGATTCATAGAAGATTGCTCTAAACTCCTTTGAATATAGCACTTTGCATGTATATCATGTTATTCAGTTATATATATTGTTGATATCCGATCTTTGACTTTAATAGCCTTGTTCAGTTATACATTCTCGTATTAAACCTTTATTGATGGAAGTTGAATAGTGTTCTAAAATTCTAGAGACACTGATAAGCTAGTTCCAAACTAAACTTTCTTTAGTGCGAAAATTCTAAATTCAAACTGAGACGAACAACCCTAATATAGGGAATTTTTGTACGTGTAACGTTTAGATGTTTGTGCACAATACATGGTACAAAGGGCTGATCCCCCTAAGTACGCTAAGAAGGGTCTGTACAGTCTAATGATTGTTAAGGTTAAGGTAATAATACCTATATACTGGAGACATAGTTCGTGGTCTTAAGACCCTCAGACATTGATTTCGAACTTGTTTTCTATTCTTAATTCATAGGACAAGTTCATTATTGTTAGCATTCGTTGTTCATTCTCATGTTGTTATTATTACTACTTCCTATATCAGTGAGCAATTATTTGCTCACTCTTACATTTAACACTGCAGCTAAAGTTGAGAAAATCGATGAGACGTCTACTAGCAAAGAAAAGGGCAAGATGTCCAAATGTTGAAGACATATGAGAATTTTATTTTAATGAATTATGTTAAAGACTTGTTTTAATATATGATGTATTTCGCAAACTGATGTAATAATTTTAAGGTTAGATTACCTGGGATTTATTTTGAGATGATGATGTAACCCTTTAATGGGAAAGATGATTGTTTAAGTTATTTAAATTACGTCTTTATCCTTTGATTATAGTTAGATGTAATGTTAGATGTAATGTTTTGATAGGGGTGAACACCAAATCTTAGGAATGGAAGTACCTTTTAAGGAATTTGGGGTGTTTCTTTTATTGAATAGTTCAATCATAGAAATAGCTCATCTCACAAAACACCTAAGTGTTCACATTGTGGCACAAGGCCTCATACATTCTACCACCTTGTACAAATATCACACATTTGCACATAGACAGAACTTCTCAAGTTCAACATCTGAGAAGTTTAAGAAACTAGCATTCATTTAAAATATGAATGAAGTTAGGAAACTTGCCTTATGCACAGCAACAACTTACGCTGAACAGCTCATTCCATTCCCTATAACACATAAGGAAATAACACGTACACCAATTAGTCATATACTTGACTTATGCATTGGTTTACTTTACTTTACTTCATAGGGTTCGCGTTCTTGCAACTTAAGTTTACGTGATAACCTTCATTACCGGTTTACGGTTTCATGACATACGTAGATGTCTTACTCAAAACGTTCATCATCTTTGATGATTCACATTCTTATCTTACAACGTCCGGTTCATTCGACTCGGAACGTCATCCAAGTTATAAACATTAACTTGGCTTCTTTTATGTTATACGTACTTGTCTTTGATTAAGCCTCTTCAGCTTTCATAGGTTTAATCATTGGTCTTCATTATCCTACGGTCAAACCATATACGGAGTGTAGGTTTTACCCGTTTAGTATTCGCGTAAACTCACCCTTCACGTCAGTTAAAGTGTTCAACGCTTACATTTCATTCTAACATACTCATCCGACTCACATTCGACTTTCATTCATTACTCGTTACCTGAACCCCATGTTCATTATTCTTTCCTAATGTCAAAGCCATACGGTTCGTTGTATGCTAAGACCGATCGTTCATTGCAACAACGTTACGTTCACAGCGTCTATACGCTTTACATTCATCTCTCATTACCATGTCATCACATCGAAATGTTATACATCATTACCGTCCATCAACGTCTAAGGAATCACCATCATAGCAATCCCTCACGTTCGATTCATTGCGACTACGGTCCCCACCATCTCGGTCCGTAACTCCGTAATTACATTCTTTTAATCTCATTTAATCTTTTCGTTCAACCTTCATTAAAGGTTTAAAACACTCGATTAAGTGTTACATTAGTTAAACTACATGTTCGTATCTCTTTCTTGCATATCCCCAGTAGTTAAGCATTTAAAAGCTCATTATCGGCTTTTTTCCTCTCTGCGTGCGCTGCAACACGGCCCCTTTATAACTCTCGTGCCATATTTCACTCTGCGATGTCAAAAACGTTGCCGAGGCTAGGCTATGCTATGGCGGCGCCTCTACTAAGACTCGTCTTTGCAAGCACAAGTTAGCGATGTCGCTCTCTCTTTTGTGCCAGTAGCCACCACCATTCGAGCATGATCAGTGGCCATGCCTGAGCCAAGACCTTCTTCCCGAATTTTTTTTCCTAAGTCTTTGATCGTTCTGAGACGCGTACTTCGAAATCTCATAACTTCTTCGTTATAACTCGGAACGGGGTCGTTCCAAAGCCATTTTCTTTCTTATCTTAAGTACTTTGATTACTCATGGATAGAACTTTGTTCTAAATCCGTTAACCTACCATTCAATTGGCTTAATCTTCACTCTTCGTTCATTTTAACGTTCTTTGTTCGTTCGTCCGTAATTCGATCATCCGAACTCGGAATTGGATCGTTCTTGAGTCCACGACTCACATTTTCAACATTTTCTTACATTCTTATGAAACCCTACACGTTCGGGTTCATTTACTAACTTTCAAATTCTCGATCTTCTTTTATGAATTTTTTGCCATAACTTCGTTATAGCTCCATTTTAATCCGTTCTTCATGAACGTTTCTAACGTTCCTAACCAAGAAATAAGCAAATAACTTATACGCGATGGTTTTAAACTTGTCCATCAACAACAATTATACTACGATGGTTTTAAATTTGTCCATCAACAACGTTCTTCGCGTGTTCTTCGTGTTCTTCATTCGTTCTTCATTTTTAATCGATATTTTGGATAACGATTCTACTTTTTCTTGGAATTTGATGTTATAGAACACCATTCCTTACTTATTTGACCTACTCATTCGTAAGATTCATTCGGATCGCTCAAAATCCTTACGAATCTTATACTTCCTTAAGAAATTTATAAACTAAATTTCTAATTTCTTATTTCTTCTTTTTCTTACGATTTCAACCATATGAAATCATTCTTAACATCTTTACTTCTTATTCTCATTAAGTTATGTTTTTAACATAAAAACTTAAAGAAAAATTATCTAGAAGTTAGGTTTTCGGATTACCTTTCTTCTTTAATTTCATTCCGTCGGACAAAGCGTGCTCACGAGCAAGCTTTTCTGCTTTCCTTTTCCTTCTTCATCCCATCCAAAATCTCTCTCTCTCTCTCTCTCTCTCTCAAAGTGTGGGATTTTCAATAATCCAAATAAATGAGCTTAAGCTTACTATTTATAGAAAAATCAAGGTTAGGGGCATTTTGGTCATTTCACACCCTTAACCTCCTTACTATTCATTACTTAAGGACTAAGTTAACTTACTCCTTAAGTTTACTTAACACTTAAGTTTACTTAACCCTTAAGTTTGCTTAGCCTTTAAGTTTACTTACTCATTAAGTAACTTATCTTTTACTTAGCTCATAAGCATAAGCACTTTACAGTCTAAAAACTACGATTTCTCGGAATCCAAATATTTTTGGATATTTCGTCTTTCCTTTACCGATTGAATATTATATATATTCTTCGGATTTCTGAAAAATTGAAAAACACTTTTTGACATTAAGCATTTTCCTTCACGTTTTCCCCTAACATAGCTAAACGAATGAAAAGTACACAGCAGTACTTTTCGTCGTTTTTATTTTATCCGATTTCTGCACGTTTTTCGAGAAAAACTTTTATTGGCTTACTTAACTTTTCACGATATATTATCGTCAAATCTTTCAACGGAATGTCATTTCGACATACCGAACTCTCGAAAAGGCTTAGGTTATTCAAACCCTAACCCTTAGGGTTTCATTAGGTGAATAGTGCTTATTTCGTCTTTTTCCCCAAAAATATTTTTGTTCTCGGAAAAATATCATTTTCGTCTTGAAAATTCTTACTCGTTCAATCTAGCTCGTAGCCAGAATCCTCCCGATTAATAATCATTCTAGGTTATAGAACGATTAATAAACACATAGCACAGAATAGTATTAATAAAAATTTATTTTATTAATAACTAATTCTTTAAATCTTGATTTCTAGACAATCCGGATTTTTGGGTTGTCACAGTCCAACTCTTATCGAGTTTTAAGAAATGGATTAAGGTACCCATTGAAGCTAAATAATAAGAGACATTATGTTCTATGTGTTAATAACTTATGTGCTCGCAAGTATCGAAAAATGTTAAGTAAAACTTAAAATATTTTGTTGTCAATATGTCTAACGAAGGAGGATCCAGTCCAGCTAGAGAGGTGATACCTCAGATACCTATAGATGATGAGCCCCGGGATATACATGTAGTGCGGGAGCAGTTGATCCAGGAGGATGAGCCTGTGACCGATCCCGAGGAGGATAGTTCTGAGGAGATAGAGGAGGAGGATGAGGAAGAGGATCCTGAGGAGTTTCCACCAAACTCCATATCAACGGAGATGTATGATGCTCTGTATGACCGTAACATAGAGTTACAGGACAAAGTTGAGGAGCTGAAGGATATGGTTGAGATGCATCACGCTTTGATGGAGTAGAAGGATGCAGAGATTCAGGAACTCGACTCAAAACTTGGAAACATAGAGTGGGACTTAGTTCATACAAAGGGTCAGCATGAAGACCTGTTGGTGGTGAACGAGAAGATGAAGACTAACATGGAGAAATTAAAAGATGACTTCAAAGAGGAATCAGCTAAGCGTGCAAGAGCAGAGGATGCTTGGATGAAGGCGACTCAACGTGCAGACCGTGTTGAGGCTAAGGTTCAAGTGAAGAAAGCCAAAATGCAGGAGATGGATTATGCTGTTAATTCGGCGATTGATAGGGCCCAAGATCGAGTCTTCTATTACCCACCTCAGTTTGAGAATTCGCTGTGGTTCATGATGGATCGTAGAATGGCGTATCGTATCATAGAGGAAGAGCGTCGAGAAGCCTTACGACGTCTTAATATGTCTAGATAGAATAAGAATGATAATAATATGTGGTTAAGTATGTGAATAAATAAACTGTGAATTCCTTATTTTGAGATAAATAAAGGGATAGTATGAGTATGTAATCCTAAAACTTGTCTAGTTCAGGAAAGTGAATGTTTATAGCTGTTATGCTATTTTGAGTATGTTCTAAAAACCTTATGAATAAATAAAATACTAGAGTTTATTTGAAATGCTACGTGTTATAGCTTTAATCTTGGAATGTTTAAGTTAAACTTCAAATACCCAAGAAGTTGAGTAATGAGCTAATAAGCGTATATTTTAACAGAAAATGCCTCCTAGAAGAAGACAACAACGCCAACAAGTACCTCCTGAGGGGTCTACTAATAATAACAACGAGGCCAACGCTATTTCGGTTCAAAGAATTGGTAGCTCATTGGACGGTGCACTTATGAATCAACCGCAAGCTCAAGTCACGACTTTCAAGGAATTCAAAGCGGTTGGACCGCCAGAATTTCAAGGGTCTATGAATCCAGTGGAAGCCCAAACCTGGATTATGGAAATGGAGAAAGTGTTCGACGTTGCTAGAGTTAACGAGGATCAGAAGACTGCGTTTGCAACGTTCATGCTGAAGTCTAAAGCTAGCTACTGGTGGCAGGCAAATAAGGTTCGTGGAGGACAAGGATTGATAGCGTTGGATATATTTAAGGAGATGTTCTTTGAAATGTACTTTCCAAATGAGTTCTCGAAATCGACTTAGAAGTGCAATTTCGAGTCAAGCAAGGACTATGATTGCGCTGAATATGTCATGCGAAGTTTAACGAGTTGGCAAGGTTTGCCACTTATCAAGTCAATACTGATGAGCGTAAAGCGAGAAGGTTCAAACAAGGATTGAAGCCCTGGCTTTACATCAAGGTTTCAATGTTCCAACTGAACACATTTGCGGCTGTACTGGAGAAAGTAATTATCGCGGAAGGTGGAAGCGATGCCTTGACCAAGTATAACCAAGAATAGAAGAAGAGGAAGAATGAGAATGAAAAAAAGGCTGGTGGAAGTAATGTTGGAAGTAATAGTCAGAAGAGGAAATGGAGCGAGAATTCGACTATGGGAGGACAACAAGGAAATCAACAGAAGAAAAAGTTTGAAGCTTGTGCAACGTGCGAAAAGAGCCATACCGAAGTATGTTTGAAGGGAAAAAAAGTGTGTTTCAATTGTGGTTAGGAGGGACACATTGCACCGAACTATTTTAGTCTGAAGAAAGGAGCATGCTTTACCTGCAGTTCAAAGGTTCACATGGCTCGTGATTGCCCTAAAAAGCAAGCGGGAAGTGCAAGTGGTGGAAAAGGAAACAACAACGGTGTTGGTGCATTGACTATCACTGGACCAGCACAATCAAACCGACCTGCTGCAAGGACTTTTAATATGACCATGCAGGATGCTGTACAGTCTAAGGATGTGGTGTCAGGTATCATTCCGATTAATGGTATTAATGCTTGTGTACTATTTGATTCAGGTGCTACTTGTTCATTTATATCCGATGAATTTGTTCAGAACTTAGATTTGCCCCAGGAAGAATTAGAATTTCCCTTAAGTATAGAGATTGCGAATAAGGAAGTGATTTCTGTTAGATACATATATAGGAATTGTAGAGTGGATATAAAAGGTCACGAGTTGATGGTAGATTTGATACCAATAAGACTTGGTGAATTTGATGTTATACTAGGAATGGATTGGTTATTCAATTATAGAGCAGTAATTGATTGCCAAAGGAAGTGTGTTAACCTTATGACTTCGTCAAAGGTTGTGTTCTTTGGCAGCAAGTCACCTCGACAAACAAGTTGTCTGACGGTGATGCAAGTCAAGAAGTTGTTGAGACAAGGATGTGTAGGATATTTAGCCTACATAGTCGATACACAGAAGAAGAGTGCGAAATAAGAAGAAATACCGATCATAAGAGATTTTGCAGATGTATTTCTAGATGATTTGTTGGGTCTTTTGCCAGATCGACAAATCGAGTTCGTGATTAACTTACTACCAGGAACGGCCCCGTTATCTAAGGCACCATATAGAATGGCCCCGGTAGAGATGAAAGAGTTGATGGTGAAATTGCAAGAATTGCTTGACAAGAAGTATATTCAGCCAAGTGTGTCACCATGGGGAGTACCTGTGTTGTTTGTTAAGAAGAAAGACGGATCAATGTGGCTCTGTATTGATTACAGAGAATTGAATAAGGTCACGATTAAAAATAAGTATCTATTTCCTAGAATCGATGACCTATTCAATCAGTTGAAGGGAGCAAGGTATTTCTCGAAGATAGACTTGAGAAGTGGGTATCATCAGTTGAAGGTGAGGCCGGAGGATGTACCAAAAACAGCGTTCAGGACTCGATATGGTCATTGCGAGTTTCTGGTTATGTCTTTTGGTTTAACCAATGCACCTGCGGCGTTCATGGATTTGATGAATAGGGTGTTTAAACCATTTTTGGACAAATTTGTGGTGGTGTTTATTGATGATATAATGGTGTATTCCAAAACCAAAGAGGAAAATGTGGAACACTTGAGATTGATGTTGGAGACGTTGAGAAAGGAGAAGTTGTATGCTAAGTTCTCAAAATGTGAATTTTGGTTGGAACTTGTACAGTTTCTAGGGCACGTTATTGATAAGGACAGAATTTTGGTAGATCCATCAAAAGTTGATGTTGTAATAAACTGGGATCAGTCGAAGACACCATCAGAAGTAAGGAGTTCCTTAGTATTGGCAGGTTACTATCGGCGTTTTATTCAGGACTTTTCCAAGATCGCGACTCCGTTGACGAATTTAACTAGGAAGGCGGTTAATTTTGTTTGGACAGAGAAGTGTGAGGAAAGTTTTCGAGAGTTAAAGAAGAGGCTGAGCTCTGCACCTGTGTTGTCGTTGCCTAATGATACAGGGAATTTTATGGTATATAGTGATGCATCGTATAAAGGACTAGGCTGTGTGCTTATGCAGAACGGCAGAGTTATTGCGTATGCATCACGTCAACTGAAAGATTACGAGAAAGGGCATCCGACTCATGACTTAGAGTTGACAGCAGTGGTGTTTGCCCTGAAAATTTGGAGACATTATCTTTATGGAGAGCGGTGTGAGATATATACTGACCATAAAAGTTTGAAGTATATCTTTACACAAAAAGACTTGAACATGCGACAAAGAAGATGGTTGGAGCTGATAAAAGATTATGATTGTGAGATTTTCTATCATCCAGGAAAGGCGAATGTTGTTGCTGATGCCTTAAGTAGGAAGGAAGGACTGACGGAGTTAAATGATGTTAATCGCTTTCAAGAAAAACTGGTGTCGGAAATGGCCAAGATGGAGTTGGAAATTAAATATCCGACAAAATTCGATGAAAAGATATTCCAGATGGGAAATAGTTCAATTAACTCGTACATTCATTCTATTGAAACGACATCAAAATGTGTGTATCAACGACATTCTTATTACATTAATAATATTACATCCCGCTCCTGTGTTCTAAAACCATTACATTCTTTGTTCATCATTCTATAATATATACAACTTACTAGTTTATTACAAGGTAAACTAATCGCTCAAATTTTCGCTCTTCGCTTTATCCTCGTCGATCCCTCGCTCTGCTCTCATCCCT
The DNA here is from genome assembly GCA_020205615.1 of Panax quinquefolius. Lineage (NCBI taxonomy): Eukaryota > Viridiplantae > Streptophyta > Magnoliopsida > Apiales > Araliaceae > Panax > Panax quinquefolius. Next base: position 72,627,012 of record CM035153.1, on the reverse strand, counting down.
AGCTCGCATTCATATTCATATGGTTCAAGCAAGAGTGAGCATAACAAGCTCAAAAGTACAACAATTTTTTTTAAACAACATGCTTGAAACATAGGAATCGATATCTTCAATAATCGGATAATAGTTATGAAGTACTATCAATAATTCAAAATAGCATTTCTTTTCCTTCAAAACGCTTTACAATAACAATATTCAAGAAAACATCAATTCGCTCAAGACCATGAGCATTTCATAATTTCTTTTGAAAAGGACAACCCGACACTAAGTCCGTAAAGTCCGAAGATATATCTTACGAGCACTTCTCGGGTGATCAAATTTATAGTACTTATGTGATCAACACTACATCCATTAAACGTATGTACGCTTAAGTTTTGGCAACCTCACATGCCCATCGAATAATCGATGAAAAATACATTTGTTTATTCATACTCAAAGCTTACTCTTGAATCCGCATCAAACAATCATGTAGATAATAAGTAATAATTCTATATTGAAAGACTTGTAAATAAATCAATCAACTCTTCAAGATTAGTCTAGCCGAGATAAAACCGCATCGACCCTTTAGTAAAAAACTTCATGCATCTCATAACATGAATCATCACGTAAAACTTGGCTAACACGAAGGTTAGACAAGCGCTTTAAGAAAAAAATGCCTTTTCATTCTGCCACAAGAAAATAACTTTTCCTTTCAGCCTTTTACGGTCTCTACAATACATAACCACATAACATACCACATTAGGTCATGAATGAACATACATGGTTCCTAATGAATCTTACCTTCTTCTCTCAATCTAATCATATATTAGATTTGTTATTATTGTTCTCCGCTTTTATTATATTTTACATTATTCTTACCAACTTCTTTTCTCTTCTATGTCTTACGTGGATTTACTTCATTAATAGAACTCGCTTCGAAAGTAATCATCCTTCCTCACTACTTACTAACATCCTTACGTTATTAATCAAACTCGATCGTCATTTGTTAAGTACACTTTTATTGCATACCGCTTACGCTTACGTATTACTTTAACAACTTTAGTTGTAACTCTTAACGTTATAGTCCTTATCATTATTGAATACGGTTCACGCTTCTTATATACTTTACGCTCATCGCTTAACTACTCATTAAACAACATTAAATTCCTAAAGTCATCACTATAATAATGTGATTTAGGAAAGGTCTTATCATGTTCATTAAGTAATTACATAACCCATACTTACTATTGCAAAACCATTGATTCATAATCAACTTGGTCAACAAATTTCTATAAATTTAATTAAACACATTACGTTGTTCTCATTACGCTCATCTTCAATTGATTATTAACCTTTAATCATCATACATTAAGTGTCTAACAATGCCTTAACAATGTTATATTAACACCTTAGTTCATTACTAATGAGTTATCTTTCATTCTATACTTGTAAACATTCTTGTCTCATCAAAACTTCTAGGATCAAATCATGCAATGCACACACCATACTTTTTCATCTCATCATCTCACATGAGTTAGTGTTAGCAAGAGAGATGACTCATCTTTCATCATACGCATGCTACAACCACCACCATTTGGCCTTTCATGGTCGCCATGCCAACCAACTCTCTGCGCTTTAGAAAAAAATTTGCAAATTTTTAAATTTTTATGAACTTCCCTGACGATAACTTTCTTCAAGATAAGTCCGAATTGGCTCGCTCAAAAGCCTACGGTTCACAAATTACATACTCTACACGCTCATGCAAGAATTTTATCTATTTGACTTCGTTTGCTAAAATTTCACCTATTAGTTCATTTTAACGAAAACGATAAACGCTCGTGAACGCTCAACGCTGCTTTCTTCGTTCTAAGTCGAATCCTGGCCATTTTTGAGTCCGCAACTCTATAATGCCAAATATGACTTGTCTCCATTGAAAACCAATGTTTCCAAGCTCAAACACAAAATACGACTTCCATTCCGAGAATTTTTCATTTAATTCGACGATTAACGCCCAAATCGTGTGAATTCGCCTTAACTTCTTTTCTTAACGATTTGATCATCTTCTAAATGGATTCTAACCATCATATAAACATTTCAAACTACTTATTACATTAACTTATTTTTTCAATTAGGTTTTTGACTTATTCTTCATAAGTTCATGGCTTATCAACTTATAACTTTCATGATTTCTTTACTTATAACTTATTATTATTTAAGTCCTTTACTCAATGTTCTCATATCATATCCAACATACTAACATCTTGACTACATACTTATATAACTTATTATTACATGATAAGTTATTACTTGTTATTCATTATTAGTCTATAACTTGTAAAAAGTATGAACTACTTATGAATTCACTTCACTTTGCATTTACTTATCATAGCTTAAATCTTTTAACCATCATCCTTACTTTATTATCATATATAATCTTATTAAAGTAAATATATGAGAAGTTCATATAAGTTCTTCATGAGTTCATAACTTATTTAAGTTTAATTAATTACTTATTCATGACTTATACTTTTATTAAGACTTAAGCTCTTTGATTACTACTCATTCTATCATTCCTTAGCATACATGTTCTACCACTACCCATCTCTCCTACCAATGGAAGAGAAAGAGATTCATGGTTTAAGTTCTTACCTACTTGAATATCACTTGACTAAGCTTTAATCTCCTTCTTTCTTCTTGAAAAATCTCATAATGGAAGTTTGACTTATAAGTGCTTATTCTCTTATTCTCTAAACCAATAAGTTGCTTAACTTGAGAGGAGTTGGGAGAAATTTTAACAAGCAAAAAATGAAATCCAAGAAGCTTTCTATTTATAGGCAACCTAAGTTAGGGCAATAATGGTCATATAAATCCATCCAATCACCTCCTTAATCCACCTCCTTACTATTCCTTACCTCCTTAGTAAACTTTTACTTCCTTCCATTAACTTACTTCTTATTTACCATTAAGTTAACTTTACTTAGCTTACTAACTATCTTTACTTATCACATTATACTTTATTACTTACTTACTTGTACACTAAGCATTAGCACTTTACTTGCTTATCACACACATTACTTACTTTATCATTAAGTAATTAGCTTTACTTAACTTTTTTTACTTTTATTACACTTAAAGTACTACTTTTACTTACTTACTTTTATTACCCACATTAATTCATCATGGGTTTTGATATGGATCCTCCTAACCCATTGGATTCTTACTTTTTGCTTAAGGTTTAATTAATTTAACTTATACATTATTTGGGCTTATAATTAAATTTTTGGCTTTATTGCTTTTAATTAATTCATTTGACTTAACATTACATTATTCCTATTGGCTTTTATTAATTTCTACATTGGGCTTTATTATTATCCCTCATTGACATTACAATTTTCTACACAATTCTACAAATCCATTACATTTGGCTTAAAGCCTTATAACGATAATTTACGATTAATCTCAGATTCTAACTCAGTATACTTATTCATATATACTATATTCATTCATTCATTCATATCATACATATATAATACCTCAGATTATACTACTAGATTCATTACTTCTCGCATAATACCTACGTATTATACAATCATCATCTTTAATTCATTATAATTATATTTAAATTCCTTCTCTTCTCTCACTTTCCCCTAATCGTTAGGTTTTAAGTCCGCAGCGAAAAAATTTTTTGCATAACTCAAATATTATTATTACATATTCTATCTCACCTCGATATTCTATCATTATCATTACGTTTTCTGAAGTTCAAAAAAATAATTCTTGAAAGTAAATGCGTGAATAAATGTTTTTTTTAAAAAATTCTCTGAAAGCTTTTATTTTCGCTTGAAATTCAAACACTTTAATTCTATCACGTAGCCAAAATACTACGACGTTCGATATGTCTAGGTCATATAGAAATCGACCTTCAATTAGCTTACTCCCATAAAATAATTAATTAAATTCATTTAATCCACATAATAAAAAAAATAAAAATTTAATTCTCAAAAATCCAAAAATTCTCAAGCTGCTACACTCTTCCCCCCTTATAAGGATTCTGTCCCCGTAATCACGCTAATAATACATACACCATTGAGGAAACATTTTCCTTTATTTTAATTTCAAGTTCCTACAATGCTTCTTCTACATCAGGTTCTTTTCATTTCACCTTCAACGAAGGTATTATCTTATTTTCATGACTTGTCACTTCCTATCAATAATTTGAGTTGGAAGTTTAAATACTTATTAACACATTACGTTATTACCCTTTCATTAGCTTTTTAACTTAGAATTATTTGAAACTCAAATTCCTCCTTCAAAAAGATTATACTTGATCTTCTCTTCATCATCACATCCTCTTCTTCATTCGCTTACATTCCTCATTACCTAGTTGTAGTTAATTAACTCGCTCCATTATCGTGGATCGAGTCTACGCTGTGAATAACATTTCTACCACTTCATTCCACAATTTAACTTCTAACTCCTTTTTTTTTTGCATTTCCGTTATTAACTCATTCTCGAGTTGTTAACATCGATAGCTTTTTTCTACCCTTCCTTCCTTAACGCTGCTTTCTTTCTACTTTAACTTTCCCGATTGATATAATATATCATCAACGTCAAAATCTCTTATCCATTCTAATTACCTTCTCTACTTCATATTCAACTCCTTCTGTGTGAAGATATATTTCAACTCTTAGAGTCCGTGTATATCTCACACTTCTCCCGTATAAATACTATCTTCAAATTTTTTTAATTCAAAAACTATAATCGCCAATTATAGATCATAAGTAGGATAAACCTCCTCATAATCCATTAACTCATGATGCATACCTAATGACTTTGCCATGCTACATAAGCACGCAAATCTACGCCATCTATGCGAAACATCGAGATATACTACAAAAAATCCCATATCATCTCGATAGAGACAATACAGTAATCACTTAACTTCCCTTTTAGTTCCTAAAAACTATTTTTTCACTTCTCATTCCCAACATACTTCTTAATAACAAATTTTTTCATCTCTTTAAGCTACAATTCACACGTAGTGAATTCTCAGATCCAACTTCTCCTCCGTAGTGTTTCTCACACTATCTTCAAATGTTCAACGTGATCTTCCGACGCCTTAAATTAGACTAGAATATCACCAATGATCATTACTACACATTTGAACACCCCATGACGCTAATGGTACTTTTAAACATAGCACCTCATAAGGGTACCTATCAATTTACCCCCAACTTGCTTTCAAATACTTTCTTACTTTAAAAAATCTAACTTCCGACATTAGTCCACCCAATCGACATAACCGTAAACTTGTCATAACTATAACGAGTTCTCAATGTCATCTTAGGTACCTCCTCCTTCTTCTTCTTACTTTCAACCGACTATACCCCGTGACGCAAATCTATCTTAGAAAAATTCTTTTGCTCTCTTCAATCGATCAAATAGATCATCGATCCCGGGCCATGGGTATTTATTCTTAACCGCTAACTTACTCCTATTACGATAGTCGATACATAACCGTAACGACTAATCCTCTTCCTTGACATCCTTCTAACTTGCATCATCGTTAGACAACAAGAGCGTCATGCATATTTTATTACCATAAAAAATACTACCTTGGGTTACTTAGAAAAAACCAAAGATTCATACTTTTATTCTAACAATTTATTAAAGTTCTATGGTTAATCAACTCATTCATACCGAGAATTACTTCAAATTCTCTCAACTTTATCTCTGTTTATCTACTTATTATCTATCAATTTACTTTACTTACTTATTCCTTATTCATGAAACCATTTCCACGAATATAATTAACGAAAGTTATTTCCCCATTCTCTACCGTAATGTTTAAAGATACTTATAATCCCTTTCTTTGCACTCCTAGATGAGTCTTTCCACATGTCTTACACACTTTGATCTTACGCTTTAGGATCCCTTTGTCCCACTCTAATATTCCCCCAGAGTTAAAATTCTTTCTTTTTTTTTACTCATATCACCACCGCATTCTCTCTCTTGGTTCCTCCCTCTCCTCGCTTTATTCTTATTCTCTCTCTCTCTCTTGATATTGAGTCAACGCCTCTACTACCACCCCCTATAATCACCTTTTCCAAAATGGTCCCACAGAAAAACACTCGAACACAAAAATCCTACTATAGAGCTGTGGTTTCAGGCCCCGCTCAAACCTACGAGCCTTCCTCTCCTCAAAGGTCCACTGGTGGTGTGGAGCAAACCTTGCCAATTCATCAATCTGGTCACAGATTGGGGGACCGCATGTGTCCCCTAGTTTAAGTTCTAAGAACGTAATCTCCATCCTCCCTTACATGCTTGTAGGGAAAAATAATTCTCAAGAAAAAACTTCTTGAATTGTTCCCACGCTACCATCATCTGTTTCTAGCCCCCACCCACCTGTGAGCCTCCCACCAAAAGTTGGCTTTCCCTTTTCATCATGTAAGTCAAAAAGAAGTCTTTTTTATACCTCACCCACGCTTTGTAATAACAAACGCCTTCTATATTTCTATTACCCATGTCCGGGCTTTCTAATGGGTCCGTCTTCCTTTGAACTCCATGACCTACACTTTTTTTAAATTCTTTAAAGGTAGTCATTCTGCTAACCTAGGTTCCGCAGTACTTCTACCCCCCGCTTAGTTAAATGCAAATAAGTAATAAATTAACGAACTCTCTTGATAGGTAGGGTTGTTTTTACCCCTTGATTTTCATTACGTGATTCCGCTTCCCGATTACGTTGTTTCTCTCTTCACGATTTTTTTTTTATAAATTAAATAGAATTTCATTATTATCTATTTACTTATTTCATTATTATTCATCCATATAACAACTCATACCATAACAAAGCATATTAAATGAAAACTTCATTATATTCATATATGCTTCTTCATAGTTTGAAACTATTTACACTTTGCTTTTATATAGCAAAAAGCTATTACATTTCTATCCCAAGATTGAACTTCTCAAAAGTTGATTTACAAAAAGACTACCCTTTTATACAAAAAAGAGGGTTTTACGTCACTACACACATATTTATAACTCTAGATTTCTAATAATGCATAACAAATCCTCTCGTTTTCTCATTCGCAATCTTCGCTACAAAGATCCCCGACTAATAAGTATGTCGAGTTTGTCCCGACTCCATGGGATAACAAGCAACTTTTTAAACTTGAAATCTCTATGAGCACTCTCATGGATGTAAGACATCCGCAAGCTATCTTCCTGCCTCTCTTCTTAATTTTTACGAAGCTTATCGGCCTCCTCTTTATAGTCCCTAGCCCTTTCCTTTATCATAAGCACACGTCTCATCATGTTCTAACTCAAAATCTGCTTCAGCAGACACCTTAGCTTCATGGAGATAATTAATCTCTTCACTCGATTCTCACAAACTGCATTTCAATGCACACATTCCTCGTTAAGCACCGCCAGATATAATGCTCTCATCAGATCCGAGGTATTGACTCTAGTGTAGGTACCACCAGTATTAACCGATGTTACCTCATTTCTCCTCCTCATAGTCCATCATATTAAGATATGACGCTATATCCATATCTCCCTGAGTAGTCCTCCTCGTAAAAAGTACTCCACCGCCTCCACTCTCTCTAGAATCACTAATGGTACCTCCGCCACCGCAGATAGGTACAGCTCTACTCTGCTCACAACTTCTTCTTCGCTCACCGCGTGTATATATCTCTCTATACATCAAGCTATCGATCGACATCATCCTACAATAACATATATATATGTTGATTAGTACATAACACACAATAAGTATAAGCACAAATCACATTTAATTTATTTAGGTTACTTTCCATCTTTTAAATCTTTCTTGCATCGAAGTTTCTCAATACCTTATTAACTCATTCATCAAGTAAAGCTTGAGTTTACTTCCTTCTGACTTTTCTTCCTTAACGAGGTTATTAGCCTAAGGTTCTTCCCCCTTTTAAGTTTTATAACCTAATGCTTTGATACCAACCTCACGACCCCCAAATCCGGGTCTCTTCCAACCCGATGGATGATGGTGCTACACTTGCACTATAATCTACATTTTCATTCTATTGAAACGACATCAAAATGTGTGTATCAACGACATTCTTATTACATTAATAATATTACATCCCGCTCCTGTGTTCTAAAAAAACATTACATTCTTTGTTCATCATTCTATAATATATATACAACTTACTACTAGTTTATTACAAGGTAAACTAATCGCTCAAATTCTCGCTTCTTCTTCTTTATCCTTGTCGATCCCTCCCTCGCTCGTTTCGGCTCCTAGTCGCATTCATATGGTTCAAGCAAGAGAGAGAGCATAACAAGCTCAAAGCAAGTACAACAATTTCTTTTTAAACAACATGCTTGAAACATAGGAATCATATATCTTCAATAATCGGATAATAGTTATGAAGTACTATCAATAATTCAAAATAGCATTTCTTTTCCTTCAAAACGTTTTACAATAACAATATTCAAGAAAACATCAATTCGCTCAAGACCATGAGCATTTTATAATTTCTTTGAAAGGACAACCCGACACTAAGTCCGTAAGTCCGATATATCTTACGAGCACTTCGGGTGATCAAATTTATATAGTACTTATATGTTGATCAACACTACATCCATTAAACGTGTATGTACGCTTAAGTTTTGGCAACCTCGCGCCCCATCGAATAATCGATGAAAAAACATTTGTTTATTCATACTCAGCTTACTTGAATCCGTACTCAAACAATCATGTAGGATAAGCGTTAGCAATTCTATATTGAAAGACTTGTAAATAAATCAATCAACTCTTCAAGATTAGTCTAGCCGAGATAAAACGCATCGACCCTTTTTAGTAAAACACTTCATGCATCTCATAACATGAATCACAGAAAAAACTGGCTAACACGAAGGTTAGACAAGCGCTTAAGAAAAACTTGCCTTCAAATATTCTGCTATAAAGAAAATAACTTTTCCTTTCAATTTTACGGTCTCTACAATACATAACCACATAACATACCACATTAGGTCATGAATGAACATACATGGTTCCTAATGAATCTTACCTTCTTCTCTCAATCTAATCATATATTAGATTTGTTATTATTGGTTCCGGCCATCATTATATTTTACATTATTCTTACCAACTTCTTTCTCTTTCTATGTCTTACGTGGATTTACTTTTTAATAGAACTCATTTTTCAAGTTAATCATCCTTCCTCACGGCTTACTAACATCCTTACGTTATTAATCAAACTCGATCGTCATTTGTTGTTAAGTACACTTTATTGCATACCGCTTACGCTTCACGTATTACTTAACAACTTTTAGTTGTAACTCTTAACGTTATAGTCCTTATCATTATTGAATACGGTTCACGCTCTTTATACTTTTTTACGTTCGCTTGCTTAACTACTCATTAAACAACATTAAATTCCTAAAGTCATCACTATAATAAAGTGATTTAGGAAAGGTCTTATCATGTTCATTAAGTAATTACATAACCCATACCGTATTGCAAAAACATTGATTCATAATCAACTTGGTCAACAAATTTCTATAAATTTATTTTTAACACATTACGTTGTTCTCATTACGCTCATCTTCAATTGATTATTAACCTTTAATCATCATACATTAAGTGTCTAACAATGCCTTAACAATGTTATATTAACACCTTTTAGTTCATTACTAATGAGTTATCTTTCATTCTATACTTGTAAACATTCTTGTCTCAAAAACTTCTTGATCGATGCGCCATGCCACCACCACTTTAGTTTCTCATCTCGCATCATCATGCAGTGAAGGTTAGTTAGTAGCAAGATTCATCTGACATCTCATACGCTACATGCACGCATGCTTTGGCTTGCTTTGGGTCGTGTTATGGCCAAGCTAACTCTCGTGCCTTAGAAAAATTTTTTTTTTTTTTAAATTTTGACGAACTTCCCTGACGCATAACTTCTTCGTTTATAAGTCCGAATTGGTCTCTCAAAAGCCTACGGTTCACAAATTTCATACTCTATGCGCTCATGCAAGAATTTTATCTATTTGACTTCGTTTGCTAAAATTTCACCTATTAGTTCATTTTAACGAAAACGATAAACGCTCGTGAACGCTCAACGCTCGCTTTTCGTTTCTAAGTCGAATTCGGCCATTTTTGAGTCCGCAACTCTATAATGCCAAATATGACTTGTCTCCATTGAAAACCAATGTTTCCAAGCTCAACACAAAATACGACTTCCATTCCGAGAATTTCACGAATTCGACGATTAACGCCCAATCGTGTGAATTTCTAAGATAACTTCATTACTAACGATTTGATCATCATTTTCTAAATGGATTCTAACCATCATATAAACATTTCAAACTACTTATTACATTAACTTATTTTCAAATTAGGTTTTGACTTATTCTTCATAAGTTCATGGCTTATCAACTTATAACTTTCATGATTTCATTTACTTATTAACTTATTATTGATTTAAGTCCTTTACTCAATGTTCTCATATCATATCCAACATACTAACATCTTGACATACATACTTCATTAACTTATTGACATGATAAGTTATTACTTGTTATTCATTAGTTATATAACTTGTAAAAGTATGAACTACTTATGAATTCACTTTGCATGACTTATCATAGTTAAATCTTTTTTAATTATCATTTTCTCTTTATATAATCAACAATGGTTCTAGCAACACAACTTATTAATGTTCAAGTTGCTTATCCAAATTATTCTTATTAAGACTTAAGTTCATTCCTTATTAACTTATTACATGATCTTAGCATACATGTTCTATTAACTATACTTCTCTTATCATCCTATTATAATAGAGATGAAAGACTATCTGGATACAAGATCATCACTTTCTTTGAAGTCTTTACTTTCTTCTTCTTGAAAATCTAACTTTGACTTAAAGGTGCTTATTTGCTCTCTACCAAATAAGTAGCTTATATTTGAGAGGAATTGGATGGTTTGAAACAACCAACAAATTTTGAAATGAGCCTTCTATTTATAGGCCACCAAAGGTTAGGCATAATGGTCTTTAAATCCTCCCACCTCCTCATTTCCACCTCCATCCTCCACCTCATCCTCCACCTCCTTACTATTACAAAACCTAGCAACTAAGTAAACTTGTTAGCCACATAAAGTACTTCATCATCACACATAATCCTTGCCCATCAAGCTTACCCACCACTTACTACTTGGTTTGATCCATGGATCAAGGCTTTTATATCGGGCTTTGATAATTAATCTAACTACTTCCTTAATTATACTTGTGTTACAATGGTTTGGGCTTATGATAATCAAACACTTGGGCTTGATGATCACATATATTGGACTTCTCTTAATAGGCTATTAATCCTTATCAAGTTCATTATCTTAGGTTAAACAACTTAACAAATATACCAACAAATAATCTTCATATGCTAACTCAGATATAACGATAATTTACGTATTAATATCTCATATTCCATCTATATTATTCCTACATACATTCCATCATTCATATATCAGTATACACTTTGTATTATACTTACATTCATTACTTCATATAATACCTACGATTATACATCATACGAATTCATTATACTTTTAAATTCCTTTAACGCTTTCATAAACCTAACGTTCCCAAATTAGGTCCACATGCGAAAAATTACGTTTTCCATAACTTAATTATTATTACATATTCAATATCACCTTGATATTATATCATTACGTATTTCTCGAAAGTTCAAAAAAATAATTTTGAGCAAAAAGCGTAAATGCGAATAATAAGTTTTTTCAAAAATTTCTTTCTAAAAAGCTTTTATTTTCGCCTTGAAATTTCAAACACTTTAATTCTATCACGTAAATACCAAATACTAAATACTTCACATTCGATATATCTCAGGTCATAATAATAGTATCACGAATTTGGCATTAATTAGCTTAGCTCATAAATAATTAATTAAATTCATTTAATCCACATAATAAAAATAAAAATTTAATTCAAAAATCCAAATGAAAGTGTTATGATGAAGAATTATCCTCACTTGTTTGCTTGATTTTGTACAACAATTCTGGGGACAGAATCTTGTTAAGGAGGGAAGAATGTAATGAATAAATTTTTCGAGTTGCGATTCTGGGGACAAAATCCTTTTAAGGAGGGAAGGATGTAGCGATCGAGAAATTTTTAATTTAATTTAAATATTTATGGAATTAAATAAATATTTTAAATAATTTATTTATTGAGGAAAATAAATAATTGATGAATTGTGGTGAATCAATTTAGTAATTAAATTGATTAGTGTAAATTAAATTGAGTAATGATAATTTTATTTGATGGATTTAATTAAAGGAAATAATTAAATTAAATCAATTGCTTAATATTTAAGAAGATAATTAAATTAAATGAATTGTTTAATTTAAAGGAAATAAATAAATTAAACAAAGTGATGTTTCTAATTTATTAATTAAATTAGATATATAATTATTTAATTATTTATTATAAGCATAATTATAATAAGAATATAATTATTTTAATTATAAATTATAAGTTATTAAAATGGTTACATGTGTGACAAGTAGTAACTATATAATATAAATATTATTTAAATAATCTAGTATGGGAATTAGTGTGTAACCAAACGTAGCCTTATGGATTTTGGGTTATTTTAACTGACGCAAACCTTTGGCTTATTTTACCTGACGTTAGTGGGAGTCAGTTTATAATTCCCACGCGTCTTATTTTTCCCTAAGGCTAGTTCACAGTTTATTGCGTATTGTATCCTAAGCTAAGTGGTAACACAGAGTGTGAGAGAAGTTCAGTGGCTTTGAGGAGAGAATTCTCTGAGGTTTTAAGAGGAAGGAGAGGATTGCTAAACCTTACTATAATCTTTTGCTAGCATATAATCAAGGATTAAAGGTATACTCTATTCCTATTTTTATTTTTAGTTTTGGTAGTATATGTATATATCTTTTGGTATGATTTGGAAATCACGTGAATTGTGATAGATATATGTTCATGTAGGTTTGCAAAACTCTGTTAATTATCATGTATACTTGTTATTTGTTATCAAATTCGTAAAAATTGGGTGTAGGAAGAAAAAGGAAAATCACAGTGTTTATGTTCATATAAAATGGCCTTAAAAAGTACCAAATTTCTTGTCCAATATGTGATGTAATCTATAATTTGTTTGTGGATTGTGATAATATATTTAGAAACGGAAGCAACGTAGTTTAAATCACGTCAATTGATTAAGAAACGAGTTCGTGGCAATCAAATTCGTTAAAAGTGTAAAATGGAAGAAATTTGGTAAAAACTATGGTTTGATTTCTCAAAATGATGTATATGTGATGTTCTTATATAGAATGATGAATAACATGTGTAGCTATGTTAGTACAAAGTTTTAGATTTTCAAGTGTGGTGAAATTCTATAAAATTGGGATTTTTTGGCTAAAGCAGAGTCTGTTTTCGAGGTTCTGCAAAACTGAGTCTGGTGCATCGCACGAGCGCGCTACCTGATGCGTGGTTATCACACGGACACGAAGCATTTGGGCGTGCCAGCGTGGCGTGGCATGCGGTAGCCTGATATAATCTGATGTAGACTGGCCTTGCGACGATGCTGAGTATCCATCATGAGACAAGTGAAGTCTGCTTAATTGCAGGTTATGTGTAACGGGCTTGGGTTAGTTTAGCATGCATGTTAAGGATATTAAAACATAAAGTGGACTATAATAACAGATTGTAAGGTGTTGTAATACAAAGTGTAAAAGAGTTTTAGGTGATTGTTAATTGAGTTATATAATGAAACTGAAAGTGATGTTTTCAAAAGTTAGAAATGAACGAGTAATGCGATTTCAGATTCGTTAAGTATGTTAACCTAAATGGTTAGGTGCTAGGTTAGGGTTATGACCTAAATGATGGTTTAATACCCATAGTGTTAATATTCATACAACTAATTGTTGTTGTGATGGTAATGATAGGTGTAGGGTAATTGGAGATTATTTTACACTAAGAAAGATTTTGAGAATGCCATTCGGCGATGTAATCTAGTAATAGCTAGAATAGTTTAGATATGTAAATATTATGTATCTAGTAGTAGTGACGTAAAACCCTCTTTTGTATATATCAAGGTAGTCTTTTGTAAATCCCAATTTTTGGAAAGCAATTGCGGGATGGTAATGTAATCGACTTAGGGTTGTATATGTAAACAATGTAGTATTATACTACTAAGTAATGAATCAATATAAGTCTTTTTATGGAACATATTGAGTAATGAGTATGAGTTATTGTTTTATCACAAATAATAACTAACCAACAAGAAGAAAGTAATAATGATGTGTTGTTTTCTTAACAACAAAATGCCGCCAAGAAGAGAGACAAACGAAATCAAGATTCTAATGTTAATCCAACCGGGAGGAGGTCCGGTTAATCCAATGCAAGTTTTCGTTAATCTTTTAACAATGCGTTTAATAGAACTGGGGCTAATGTACCCATAAATCACAGGGTAGTCTGAGCTACTACTTTTAAGGATTTCAAAAGTGTCGGTCATGGGAGTTCAAAGGAACTACGGACCTATAGAAGCCCAGACTTGGGTGAAAGAAATTGAGAAAGCATTTGTTATAGCAAATGTTGATGAAGGTCAAAAGGTTGCCTTTGCAACCTATATGATGAAAGGAGAGAGCCAATTTCGGTGGGAGGCAAACCAGTTAGGGCCGAGATAGAAAATCTAACGTGGGTGGTGGTTCAAGGAGATTTTCTTGAGAACTATTTTCCCACGAGTATGCGAGGGAGAAGAATGGAATGAGGTTTCTTGATTTGAAACAAGGGGATATGATGGTTCCCCAATATCTTTGCCAAGTTTAATGAATCGCAAGATTTGCTCCACATCAAGTGGACACCAAGTGAGAAAGGCTAGAGATTTTGAGCGGGCTTGAAACCACAGCTCTATATAGCCAAATTTTGTGTTTCAAAGTACTTCCTTTGGAACCATATTAGAAAAAGCAATAATTGCGAAGGTGGGAATGAGGCTCTCACCGATTACCACAAAGATAAGAAAAAAAGGGGTAAGTTGATGGGGAATGAAAGACCGAGGGAGCCCAGGGTAGTGGCGACGGTCGAAAAGAGGAAGGGTTTTAACTCAGGAATACTGGAGTAAAACAAGGGGATCTAAAGGAGGATGGAGGCTGCAGTAAAACACATGGGAAGACTCATTTAGAGTCTGTCTCAAGGAAAGGCATGTTATAATTGTGGACAGAAGGGCATATTTCGCTTAACTGTCCAAATCCAAAAAAAAAATCATGGATGTTTTTTATGTGGATCAACCGACCCACATAGCAAAGAACTGCCCAAAGAAGGGGATGGATGGGAAATAAGGGCACTAATAGCGGTAAGTTAGCTATTAGTGGTCCAAATTCCAAAAAGGTAGATCAATGGCCCGCACTTTTTTAATGATGGTCCAAGATGCGGTGGCATCGGGGATGTAGTTCTGGTATTATTATCAATAACATAAATGCTTACGTGCTTATTTGATTCGGGTGCTACTTGTTCGTTTATAGCATGTGATTTTGCTAGACGATTAGAATTACTTTCCCAAAAAGTTGCTTATACCTTTGAATATTAAGGTAGCAAATGAAGAGATAATTCTGTTGAAGAAGATATTCATAGGAGTTGTTGCGTAGATATACGTGGTTGTAAATTATCGGTAGATTTAATACCGATAAAAGTTAGGAGAATTTGATGTAATTCTCGGAATGGATTGGTTGATTAACCATGGAGCAATTATAGATTGCCAAAAAAATGTGTGAGCATTAGGGACGTTGAAACAACCTCCTGTAATATTTTTTACGGTAATAAATCGTTTGGGACGTTCGTGTTGTCTTACGATGACACAAACTAGAAAACTTTTAAGGAAGGGATGTGGGTTATCTCATGCCATGTTGTTGACACCCAATGAGTGGGAGCAACCATGGAACAAATACCTATAGTAAATGAATTCATGGATGTATTTCCAAGTGAATTTCTGGGTTTACCACCGGATAGGAGATCGAATTTGTAATAGACATTGTGCCGGGGAGCGGCACACGGTCTCAAGGGCACCGTATCGTATGGGCGCTGTGGAAATGAAAAAGAGCTAATGGTTCGATTCACAGAACTATTGGATAAAAAGTACATTCAACCAAGTGTTTCCCCATGGGGGCACATGGTATTGTTTGTCAAGAAGAAAAGATGGATCGTTAAGGCTTTGTATCGACTATCGAGAGTTGAACAAGTTAACGATAAAGAATAAATACCCATTGCCCGGATCGATGATCTTTTTGATCGATTTGAAAGGGGCAAAAGTATTTTCTAAAATAGATTTGCGATGAGGGGTATCACCAATTGAAGGTTAGGAAGGAGGATGTACCAAAAGACAACATTTTCGGACTCGTTATGGTCATTACGAGTTTACGGTAATGTCATTTGGGTTGACGAATGCACCAAATTGCATTTATGGATATGATGAACAGTGTTCAAAACAATATTTGGACAAGTTCGTCGTTGTGTTTATCGATGATATTCTAGTCTATTCTAAGACGCCGAAGAAGATCATGTTGAACACTTAAGATTAGTGTTGGAGACACTAAGAAAGGAGAGAGTTATATGCGAAAATTCACTAAGTGTGAATTTTGGCTAGAAAAGAGTCAATTTTTAGGTCATGTCATTGACCAAGAAGGGATTTCGATGGATCCAAAGAAGGTAGAAGCGATGATGAAGCTGGGAACAACCAAAAAAACCGAAATTGAGAGTCGCGAGTTTCCTAGGGTTAGCGGGATACTATCGAAGATTTATCCAAGATTTTTCAAGATAGCTACCCCAGATTGACTAACTTGACAAGGAAGACGGTGAAATACGTGTGGGACGGATAAATGTGAAGACAATTTTCAAGAACCGAAGAAAAAATTAAGTGAAGCGCTGTTTTGTCATTACCCGATGACACGAAAATTTTGTAGTTTATAGCGATGCTTCAGCATAGAGGACTTGGTTGTGTGCTCATGCGGCATGGCAAAGTCATTAAGTGTGTGCATCATCGCGGCGATTGAAGGATTATGAGAAAGTTTATCCTACTCATGATCTGGAACTGGCCATGCAGTAGTATTTGCCTTAAAGATATGGAGACATTATCTTTATGGGGAGAAATGTGAGATATATACAGACCATAAAGTCTAAAATATCTTCACTCGAAAGGAGTTGAATATGAGCGAGAGAAGATGGCTGGAGTTGATAAAGGATTACGATTGTGAAATCTGTATCACCACTGGAAAAGCTATGTAGTTCTTAAGCGCCTTAAGTAGGAAGGGTTAGGAAAAGTTATCTATGTTAACGACTCAAAATGAGTTAATAACGAGAGATGGCTAGATGATGGAAATAGAAGTGAAGATGCCAAGTGAATCGAGGCGGATACTTTTTATGACGGAGATGCAATCTACCATCGTAGAGAGAGAGAAGAGGTACAACTCAAAACGATGAGTGTAACCAAATGAAGAAGATGTTATCCGATAAAGAAGATACTAAGTATAGTCTTGATAATGAGGGATTATTAAGATTTGAAGGAAGAATTTGGGTTCCAAATGAGAGATGGAATTAAAGGAGCAAGTGTTACAAGAAGCTCATAGTTCAAGGTACTCGATACATCCCGGTAGTACTAAAGATGTATCAAGACCTTCGACACGAGTTTTTGGTGGCCAAACATGAAGAGAGAAAATAGCGAGATATGTGAGTAGGTGCTTTAACTTGTCAAAAAGTTAAAGCGAACATCAACGACCCAAGTGGCTTATTACGATCATTGGAGATTCCAGAATGGAAGTGGGAGCATATCACGATGGACTTCGTGGTGGGACTTCCAACAACGACAAAAGGGTATGATTCGATTTGGGTAATAGTGGATGGATTGATGAAATCGGCTCACTTTTTACCAATTAGGGTCAAGTATAACTTAGACCCGATTAGCTAAACTTTATGTTAAGGAAATTATTTCCGGACATGGAGTACCAATATCGATTGTGTCGATCGTGATCCACGATTCACATCGAACTTTTGGAGAAGTTTGCAAGAACATTTGGGAACACATTGAAGTTAAGCACAACTTATCATCCACAAACCGATGGGCGAGCGAGAGAGAGACAATTCAGACGTTAGAAGACATGTTGAGGTCTTGCGTCATGGATTTCAAGGGTAGTTGGGATGATCACCTACCACTTGTAGAGTTTGCATATATAACAACAATTATCATGCAAGCATAGGCATGCCACCTTATGAAGCTTTATGCGGAAGAAGGTGCGAACACCATTGTATTGGGATGAGGTGGGAGAACGGATGCTAGGACCGAAATTGGTGCGTGCAGCAGAGATGGATGTGGTAAAGTTAATTCGGATGCGTCTTTGTTTTACTAGCTCAGACGACGAAAAAAGAAATATGCGACTCGCATAGATTAAATCGAGAGTTTGAAGTAGGCTCAGTATGTGTTTTCTAAAAGGTATCTCCTGGAAAGGAAAGATACGCTTTGGAAAAAAGGAAAGTTAAGTCCAAGGTTTATAGGACCTTTTGAAGTATTAAAAGGGTGGGAGAGGTAGCTTATGTGATAGCATTACCTCCGGACCTAGAAAAGAATACATAACGTGTTTCACGTATATATCGTATTACGTCCTTATAAGCGGGATTATAAGCATGTAAGCACGTAATCGAATATGAGCCGATTCATATCGAGAAGACTTAACGTATGAAGAATCGCGATTCAAATCATTGATAGAAAGAGCAAGTTCTGCGGAACAAAGTAATACCATTCATTAAAAAGGTATTATGGAAGAACCACGATCTTAGAAGAAGCAACGTGGGAATTAGAAGAAAAGATGAAGAAAAATTTTCCTCATCTATTTGATTAAAGTAAGACGAGATTACGGGGACAGAATCTTTATAAGGGGGAAGGAATGTAACGATAGAAATTGGATTTTATTGTAAAATGATTTTATTAAATTAAATAATAATAAAATTATATTCTATGTGATATCAAGATGGTTGTCATTCTATAACCTAATGATGTTGGAATGTCGTAGTATTAGTATTTTAGCTACGTGAAGGAATTAAAGTGTTTGAATTTCTAAGACGAAAATAAAAGTTTTTCGAAAATTTTTCAAAAAACACTATTCATCGATATTTGCTTTCTGAATTTATTTTTGAATTTCGAGAAATACGTAATGATAGAATATCAAGGTAAGATGGATTATGTAATAATAATCTAGTTATGGAAAATGTAATATTTCGCTTTGCGGACTTAATTTGAGAATATTAAGGAAAGAAAGTATTAATAAGTTAAGTAATAATAATGTATATATACTTGAGTATTATACAAGGTAATGAAAATGAGAGTATAATATGAAAGTATTATATGAGTTTATATGAATGAATGATGGATGGATATCGTATATATAATGAATTTGTATATACTGAATTATAATCTGAATAATAATAATAAATAATATATATATATATTAATGTAATGATTAATGGACTTGTAAGATTGGTTAGGAATTTGTACAAGCCCAAGTGAATTAATGGTAAGGCCCAATATTGAATTAATAAATAAACAAGTGTTTGTTAATGCAAAGCCCAAAAAAAGAAGTTAATCTAAGCCCAAGCTAGAATCCAATGAGTTGATTGTGACCCATGGGGCAAAAACCATATTAATATGGTTAATGTTGGTGATCAAGATAATGTGATGTAGTGTATAGTAATAACCAAGTAATGTGATGAAGTTAATGTAATGACCAAGTAAAATGATTAATGGCCAAGCAAAGGATAGGATTTGTGATTACAAGTAATGAATAATAAGGAGGTGGCTTAAGGAGGTGGATTGGTTTATTGACTAAACTACCCTAACTTTGGAAATTCTATAAATAGAGAGAGAATGCTAGCCATTTGTTACTTGTTCAAATAATCCAACACTACTTAAAAGTGCTTAAGTGTTAGAGAGAATAAGTTACAAAATAAGTTACTTCCATTTGAAGAAGAAGAAGAAGAAGAAGAAGACTTTTACAAAAGACTTCAAAGTAAGACTTCTTCTCCATTTATCTTCTATCTCTACCATGATGATAGTTGATAAGAAAAGTAAGTATGGATTAAGGAACATGAATGTTAAAAAGTAAGAAGAATGTGTTAATCAATGAACTTAAGCCACATAAGTTGGTAATAAGTCATTTAAACTAGCATAAGTTATAAACTTATGAAGAAGTAATATGAACTTGTTATGAGTTTATTTATAGAAGTAATATGAAAAAGTAAAGAACTTGTATGATATATATATATATATATATGAATGAATGAAATATATGTTGAGAACATATAAGTATGATGATTAAAAAAGACTTTAATTTTCATAAGTTATGAATAATGAAGCTATAAGTAGTTTATAATTTAATAAGTTATAAGCTCATGAAAGAAATAAAGTCAAAATCCAACAATGAAAATAAGTTGTTGTAATAAGTATGTTGAGATGTTCATATGATGAATTGAATTCATTTGAAGTAATGAACAAATCATAAGTAATGAAGATTTTTTTGAAATTGCACGATTAGACGATAATCGTCGAATTAAATGAAATTCTCGGAATAGAAGTCAAATTTTGTGTTTTGAACTTCGAAATGTTATTTTCGATGGAGACAAGTCATATTTGGCATTCTAGAGTTGTGGACTCAAAAATGATCGAATTTCGACTTAGAACGAAGAAACGAGCGTTGAACGTTCACGAACGTTTATCGTTTTCGTTAAAAATGAACCAATAGGTGAATTTTTAGCAAACGAAGTCAAATAGATAAAATTCTTGCATGAACACGTAGATTATGTAATTTGTGAACCGTAGGCTTTTGAACGAGCCAATTCGGACTTATAACGAAGAAGTTATGCGTCCGGGAAGTTCACAAAATTTAAAAATTGAAAAAATTTTGGTGCAAGAGTTAGCGGCATGGCGCTGACAACCTAAACCAAATAAATGGCGCCAAAATGCAGCCAAAATTAAGTACGAGCAGCACACTGAAAAACTCGCACTGCAGACACGCAACCATAATAAATATGTGCGCAAGCTGCACATGCATGATATGCGATATATACATGACTACTACAGTGAGAAAACTACATGCACACGACCATTAAGTAGGACTCATGCCGTGCATGCCAAGTCCCGGACCTCTCCATATTAACTCTCATGTAATAATGAAGATGTGAGATATAAAGTAAGTAGCGCAAGACATGCATGATCCTTGAAACAAGATATAGTGATGAATGTTTATAATTACAAAAGAAAGAATGAAAATTAATTTTGAAAAGTAAACATACTTTAAGGAACTTAAAAAGTAACATTGTTAAAACTTTGTTAAACCTTAAACCTTATGTTATATAAAGGTTGAGATAACCTATTCAAATATGAATGCAAGTATAATGATAAAATAAATGATAGTAAATAAATCTAATACATAATTAGATTGAGATGAAGGGTAAATATAGTCATAATACATACTTGATTATATATGACCTAATGTGAGGCATTATGTGATCATGTATTGTAGAGACTTGAAAGACTTGAACATAAAGTAATTATATAGCGTAGAGCGCTAAAAGCAAGTATTCTAACTCTTGTCTCGATTCAATCTGAACAAGTTTTTTGAAATTCATGTATCCTTACGCATGAATTGATGTATGATGAAGTTAAAGCCAATTCTTTTGGCTAGACTTAATATATTGAGTGGATTATTGATAATCTATTCATCTGTTATCAAATGTTGTTATCTTTTTTGTCAACTACTTGATATGGTTTTCAAAAGAAGACTGAAATATTAAGCAAATGTTTTGTCGGTAAACGACAGGCACGTGAGGTTGCCACAATTAAACGTACATACGTTTAATGAATGTAGTGTTGATCAACATAGAGTACAATAGGCTGATCACCTAGAAGTGCTCATAAGTAATACTGGTCTTACGGACTTAGTTCCGGGTTGTCCTTTTCAAAGAAAGAATGAAATGCTCAAGGTCTTGGACCGGAGTTAATGTTTTACTGAATATTGTTATTATTGTTAAACATTTTGAAAGAAAGATGAAGTGATATTTTGATTTATCAATAGTACTTCATAACTATTGTTCAGTTATTGAAGATATACTGATTCTATATGTATCAAGCATGTTGTTATTGAAATTGTTATATACTTGTTTTGAGCTAGTTATGCTCACTCTTGCTTGAACCATATGAATGCAACTAAGACTAAACGTCTCGAAGGATCGAATAAGGATAAAGGAAAAGCTAAGGATAAAGGAAAGATAGCTAAGTAATGCGAATATATTAACGTAATGTTATGTAATAGTATATATAGATTTATTGTTGTAATGTATTATGATTATGACAAAGAACCTTTGTAATGGGTTTAGAACTTGAATGTAAATATTATTTTGAATATATAGAAGAGATATTCGTTCTTTTGAGGCTTTTCAATTGAATGAATGTATGAATGTTAGTTAGAAGCCTAAATGTTAGTTTTTCTTCATATAAATAATCTAACACATGTAAAGCTTATATATTGAGAGAGAAGTGTGAGCTAAATTTGGAGAATCAAGAAGGAAATCTAGTTTATTAATCAAGTAATTTAAGAACACAAGAGGTAAGAAACCTTTCATCTACTTCATTTACACATTCTTTAAATGTTTTCTAGAGATGTTATGAATTGCTTGTTGGTGGATGGTTAGGTGATTCATTTGAATCATTAGCATACCGGTGGAATAAGGAAGAATTAGTGGAATTAAATCACTAAATTATGCATGTCAAGAGAAATCGTAATCATAATAACAAATTAAGCGAAAAACGTAACAAAACTATGTTAGTTGTTGTTGATGGACAAATTGAAAACCATCATATATGTGTTGTTGATAGACAAATTAAAAATCATCATTTGTTGGTATAAGATTTTTGAAAATGTTCCCATTGGAACAGAATAAAATTATGCTATAACAAAGTTATGGCAAAAATTTCAATAAAAAGTGTCAATCGACGGAAAACCCAAGTTAAAATGATTTTTGTTAGTAGTTAGTCAATTCTGGGAGTCATATTTTCCTAGGAGTTGAGTAATTCACAAAAAATAGGAGTCGTAGGCTCGAGAACAAACCTATTCTGACTTTGGATGAGAAAGTTAAGAAGGAACAAAAATTTAATGTTAAAACACTAAGTTAGAAAAAACTGTGCGTCACAGGAATTTTGAACCAATTAAATGGCTTGTTAGAAAGTCTGGGAAATTATTCTGTCTTATGGAATTTGTAGAGCACTATGAAAGCAAGAAATTGGCTCGAGAATGGACTCATTCCAAATTGGAATGATGAAGTTACGAGGCTGTGAAGTTAACATCAGGATCGTAGCTAGAAACTTTAAAATTTTCCAAGGTTTATGCCTGGCGTCGCAGCACCGGTTATGCCTAGAAACTGGGTGCCACAGTGCCGACTCGGCCAAGAGCTATTGCAGTTAGGCGCCGCAGTGCCAAAGAAAGAACTGAAATGCGGCGCCGCATCGCCGACCCTACACTTCACTTAGTAATGAGTTATTTTCAGTTCAGATCTTGAAGAATGATAGGAAGTAAGAATGAAAATGAATGTTAATCAAATATAACATCCTAACAAGGGTATTGAAACCTTAAATTAATGATTGTAAGTTAAATTAAAAGAATAAAACAACTTGAATGTAAAATTCCAAAATGAAGTAATTGTTTGGTATCTATGTATAATGATTGTGTTTAGGGTATACGAGGGTGTACCTTTGACATTAGCATAACAATAATGAAGTATGATTATTTAACGTCAAAAAGTGATAAAGAATATTAATGAACTTAAAGTATAACTTAAGTCTAACAAATTGAACGAGTACGGTAGTAAGAGAAGTAGATGTAAACCAATACTTGGCATTAATTGTGTAGCTAATTGGTACGTGAATGCAATTTATTTGTGTAGGCCGTTAAAAGGAGAAATATTGTAAACTATTTAGAAGACGCTAAAGGAAAGTTTTTCTAACTTCATTTCTTATGAAGCTTATGTGAATTTTCATACTTATACAAATCTTTCAAATATTTGTACTAGTATTCAAGACATGCTATGCCATGAACTATTTAAGAAAGTGTCGATACCATTGTTCGGCTAGACAAATGCTAAAATATTTTATTGGTTTATTAGTAAATCTTTTAAAATGTTCTTTATGAAATATTAAACTATCTATTGCCAATTGCTTTGTTATAGATACAAAGGTAAGTCTGAGAATGAACAAATAAATGTTTTAGTCGAGTTTTTGACTGACACATAAGGTGTCAAAACTAAACATAAATACATTTAATGAATGAATATTGATCAACATAGAGTACTATAGGCTGATCACCTAGACGTGCTTATAAGATATATCGGATTTACGATTTTATTATCGGGAAGTCCCTTATTATGAAAGAAAAAGGAAAGTTTTCGGTCACTTAACCAAAATTAGTATAACTATTTAATATATGGTTTCAAAAATGTTTTGACTAAAGGAAAAGTATTAGATTTGCTTATTCGTAGTAATTCACAACTATTTGTATAGTTGTTGAATAATGATCATATGATTCTTGATTTTTGTTGCTAGTAAACTGTTGTACTATCTGAGCAATTAAATGTTCATCCTTGCTTGAATTATATGATTTCAGCTAAGGTTGAACGGGTTGAAGGATCCGCTAAGGATAAAGGGAAGGCTAAGATGGAGAAGTAGAAGATTATGTTGTAATAATAGTAGTAATTGTGTAATAACTTATATTATGACAGATGAACATGTAATGATTATAAAAACCTAGGAGAATGAACGAATATGATGTAATAGTATAATAATTACATTCATGTTAATAAGATATATATATATATATATATATATATATAGTTGTATGTATTCTTATGCTGTAGTACCGTGTAACACCTTATCTAGGGTTTAAAGGTATCCGGATTTGGGGGTGTCACAGATTGGTA
This sequence comes from Panax quinquefolius, assembly GCA_020205615.1. Lineage (NCBI taxonomy): Eukaryota > Viridiplantae > Streptophyta > Magnoliopsida > Apiales > Araliaceae > Panax > Panax quinquefolius. The sequence goes on along the minus strand of CM035153.1, from coordinate 72,602,014 downwards.
TCAGAGTTGTAGGTTATAAAACTTAAGGGGGGAAGAACCTAAGGATTTAACCTTAGTAAGATTAGGAGAAGTCACTAAATAAACTCAAGTAGAGTTTCAAGAGATGGATTGAGGAAATCCATCGAAGGAAAGATTAAAAGAACATATTTAATATAAATTAATGTGTTATATGATAATAATATTTTGTGTTATGTGCTAATCAAGAAATTAAAATTTATTGTAGATCTAAGGAGACGAGGCAGTGTATAGGGAGCTACCTATAGTACGTAGGGAGTTGGTAGCTCCATCAGAGATAGAGCCAATACCCGAGCATATAGTCGTGGTGCTAGCTCTAAGTGATGAAGATGAAGAAATGGAGGAAGATCCATTTGAAGATGATATAGAGAGTGGTGGACGATTTCCACTGGGGATTCTAGCTCGGGGAGGGTTATCAGCCTGTCATCTCCCTAATGAGATAGAAGTTGTATCTTCCTATGCTGTAGCTTTAGTAGAGGAAGAGACAAAGGTTGCATCATCTGATGTTATACCTACTACGAGAGGATCCTAGTAAGAATAGGCAAGCTATTCTCGATGATGATCAAACATGGAGAAATGGCAGAGATTGGCCTGAAAGCGAGCAAGATTAAAGAATTCACGACCTTGGAAATAGTCGTCGAGCATATACAGTCTAGAAACTATGTGAGCGCTCCCAAGAGGGTACTCAAGAAAGACAATGAAGATGTATCCCTTGTTTTACAAGGGCAAGCTAGAAGACCCAACCATAGTCCCCCTATTTGGAAGAAGGAAGGCAATCTGTCATTACAACAACATGCCGCATTCAACTAATGCCAGGACAGAAAGAGAAAATTTGAAAGAATAGAAAATCGGGTGTTCACTCCACTAGGCGATTCCCTTAAAAACATATTGGCATTATTAATCAACCAAAAGAAAATTACTGAATTGGCTCCACCTCTTGATCCAAAAAGAAAAAGATACAATCCAAGCTAGAGACGTGCTTACCATTCAAGGTCTCTAAGACACGATACACAAGATTATTGGTCTTTAAACCATAAAATATAAAATCAGATCAAAAGTGGTTTTGGTCCAATGACCTGACCATCCAAATGTCAACGCCAACCTTCTGTTACAGCATGATACGGAGGGAGTGAACATGATCGGGTCAGGAAGCACTAGAATGGATCCAAATCGCAAGTACATATGAAGGATTGAAGAATATCCCCAAATGAGCAGAATAAATGTCTTAGAGTGGGAAAATTCGGAGGAATGTATGAGAATAATACAAAAATTGGAGACGATCTAGCATTAAGTAACTCTGTTGGCTAATTTGATAGTGCGCTAACATCAAGTTACAAGATAACTTTTTACTCAACTATCAGAAAGCCAAGAGAAAAAAGAGGTTAACTAGAATTCAAGTTTATATCCCAACAAGATGATCAAGCTGACTGAAGAAGGTCAAAGTGAGCAGAAAGGGCATGAAAGGTGGAATAATAAAATTACTAGAAGATTCCACCAGTGGAAAAATTGATCAGAGGAATGCGAATTCTCAAAGAAGAAAGATCGATTAAGAGATCAAAAATTCACCCCTTTGAACAAATCAAATGAAGAGATGATGTACTTTCTGATAAGCAAAGGAAAGATTACTGAGTTGCTACCTCCCATAAATCTTGGGATAAAGAGTTATGATTCCACCAATATATATCTCTACCATTCTAACTCACCTGGACATGCAACCGAGGATTGTTGGTCTATGCGACATAAAATCAAGAATCTTATTGAAAGTGGAGAGCTGAAGATAGAAATCCCCATGATCGAAAAAGGCAAAAGGGAAATGAAGAACTCAAGATTTCCACCCGAGACAGATAGTTCAATGGAAGTGACGGTTATGAACACCAATTATAGCGGAACACAAGCTGAACCAATCATAATGCGGGGAGTGGTAGAGGAAACAAGACGACCCTTTAAGGAAATTCCTCCACAACTGTCAAACTTTTGTTACCAAAAGTTAGCAACCGCATTCCTGATTTTACCCTCCTGGATGATGAGGACGAAACACTGATCCTTCCTAGTATAGAAAAAGCCAAAAAGAAAAGTTCCTTGCAAGAAATACAACAACAGTTCGAGAGTGATTTCATAGTTAAATCCTCTCAAGCCCATGAAAAAGATGAAGGAACAGATGAAAAAAAAGGTGGTGAGGTTGTCGGGGAAGCCAACCCATCGAGGAACCAAGAGTGGGAGCTATCGTTTACACTCCTAAATTAACCTCACTTTCACTTTACAAATTCAAATAATTAGCACAGTAGTAAGCAAGGATCGATCCCACAAAGAGTGATTTATTTTATATTTATCCTATGATTTCTAATGAAAAGGGGATTTTGAATTAATTAATTAAATTAACATGAATAAACTAATAAGAATAAACAATGAATAAAAAGCTTCAGTTCTTCAGTTCAGTATCACCTTTTTACAACAATAGATTAATAGTGTAACATTATTTATCCTTCAATGAAACTAATAGCACTAGGTAACAACAAGCTCTGCTACCCAAAACTCCCCTTAGATTGTCACTCAATGAAACAAGCTCTTCACAAGATTTTAACCATTATATAACCTAGAACAAGCTCTCTAGATTTAATATAATAGTAGCATTAAGAATTAGGAAATTAGACTATTCCAAGCAACAAACACATAAGCTCAGATTGTTTAACTTGTCTTTTGATAATTATAGCAATATTCAAAAGCTTGTCCACAATTAGGTATTACTAATTACTACTTGTGATTAGGAACAATATCAATTACACGTAATATTATTCCTTGATCTAGCATATGATATTCGTTAACCAACTCAATCCTGCAGAAATCAAATCAGTTAAGCCAAATAGCATTTAGAAATTAAATTAGATTATCAAGAATGAATTTCATGTGAGAAGGAATAAATAATGAATACTCAATTAACCATTGATTATAAATAAGGTTCAACATCCCTTAGATCTGAATAAAAAGAACTTAGCTCATGTCTTCAATACTCCAATGTTGTAGATGAGAGAATGTAGTAGATGATTGAATACATAAAACCCTGACTATCATCCTCTATTTATAGTGCTAGATAAAGTCCTAAATTCTATGGGAATTAGAAATCCAAATCCTAAAAGAAATTATAAATCATAACTAGTTTCTATAAAGAAATAGAATCTAATTTTGAAATAAATCTTAGTCTAAAAGATATCCTAAATCTAATAGAAATATCAATTCAATTCCATGTAGAAATCTGCCAAAATCTATTTTTAGAAACTTTCCAAAAATCCAAGATTTTCCAATTTTCCCTCTCAAATTCGCCCATATTTCCTGCTGCGACGTCCTTTGGTAAAATGACAATAAATTTTGATCCGGGAGGAGTTACGAGGCCTGTTACCTATCAAATTGAACCTCTCGATGAGATCTACAACTTTACTTCTTTGAGAATTGACAGATTCTGGCTGCATCAAGGTCGAAATCGGGCTCCAAGTGACTATTGTGTAAATTGCAACTTCCAAACTTTGAGGTTCAACTTCCGTTTAGTAAAAAGATCATAAATTTTTCATATGAACTCCTATTGGGACGATTCAACATGTTCCAGAAAGCTGTGGAAGAGATCTACAATAAAATCTAGTCCCAAGCAAAGACTATGCATCCAACTTAATGCTAAAAACCCTATAATTTTCTCTTTTTCCTTATTTCAGCTCTAATTTTTTCTGAAATCATTAACACCTTAATAAGCTCATATACACATGAAACATGCAATAAAACTAAACATAAATGAATAAAAATAAATGAATAATATGCACTCATCAAAGAAGTCATCTTTTTATGACGGGTCCAGTTTGAGCATCCTTGAGGGATGTGCTAAATCAGAAGGCGATCAAGTTATGGCAGAGATTGAAGATATTCATGAATAAGAGGTAATCTCTATTGTGAGCCTCGAAGGCAACATAACCACTTATTAGGCCTCAGCTAGCCAGGAAGACATAAATCTAGAGGATACAGTTGTGAGTTCTAGGTGATGTTGGGACGATATCACTTTCTTAGCGTTATATATTGTGACGCCCCCAAATCCGGGTATCTTCCAACCCGACAGATGGTGCTACACGGTACTACCATTCACACATTCATTCAATTGAAAAGTCTCAAAGAAACGAATATGTCTTCTATATATTCAAAATAATATTAACATTCCCCAGGTTCTTTATAACCATTACATTTGTTCTTGTCATAATATCAAATATATTACAACATTAAACCTATACTATTACATAAGTATTCTACGGGTTTGTCTTCACTTTGCCCTTATCCTTGTCGAAGCCTTCGGTCCGCTCGATCTTAGCTGTGTTCATATGGTTCAAGCAAGAGTGAGCATGACTAGCTCAGCAAGTATGACAATTTCAATAAACAACATGCTTGAAACATAGGAATCATATATCTTTGATAACTGAACAATAGTTATGAAGTACTATCGATAATTCAAAATAGCACTTATTTTCATTCAAAACATTTTACAACAACAATATTCAGTAAAACATTAATTCCAGTCCAAGACCTTGAGCATTTCATACTCTATTTGAAAAGGACATCCCGACACTAAGTCCGTAAGTCCGACATTTCTTACGAGCACGTCTAGGTGATCAGCCTATAGTACTCTATGTTGATCAACACTACATTCATTAAACGTATGCACGTTTAAGTTGTGGCAACCTCACGTGCCTGTCATTCGATGATAAAACATTTTTAGCATACTCAGTCTTCATTTGAAAACCACACCAATATAACTTGGTACAACATTGACCATGCTTTGATAGAAACATAATATAAGTCTAGACGAAAAAGTTAGCTTTGACTTCATCATACCATATTTCATGCGTAAGAATACATGAATTACAAAGATTGTTCAGATTGAACTGAAACAAGGGTTAGAATACTTGCCTTCAGCGTTTGCTACAATTATAACACGTGCACTTTAAATCCTTAAGTCTCTACAGAAGATGATAACACCACATAATACATTATGTCATGAATAACATACATAGTTCCTAAAGAATCTTACCCTTCTTCTCAATCTAATTATGACTTAGATTTATTATTATTTGTTCTGGCTTTTCGTTATGTCTTTCTTACATCCATATACAATTGAGTTACTTCAACCCTAAGTGATCATACTTAAGGTTTAAACATGTCTTAACAATGTTATAGCTAAGCCTTACTTCTTTACTAACCAATACTCTTTCTTTCTTCACTTGTAATTTTTCCTTTCTATGAAATCCTTAAAATCAAGCATTCATGTTTAACACATTTTTCTTCTCTCCGTGTCACATGGCGTGACTTAGAAAGATATGTATGGTCTGGACTCGGCGTTGCGGCGCGAGTCTCCTTTGTTATGGCCGTGCTGCGACTCCAATTAGCAGTGTGTCATGCCTCGGCCTCGTATGCATGGCTCGGGCCTTTGTATTGAGCCTTGAGTCTACGGCATACGCCGTCGACTTCGTGCCGAAAAAAATTTTTGATGATTTTTTGACTATGTGAGATTCCCGGGCTCGTAACTTCTTCGTTATAAGTCCGAATTAGCTTGTTTAAGAGCCTACGGTTCAAAAATTACATACTCTATGTGTTCATGCAAGAGTTTTATATTTTTGACTTCGTTAATTCAAAATTAACCTATTGGTTCATTTTTAACGAACACGATAAACGTTCGTGAACGTTCAACGCTCGTTTCTTCGTTCTATGTCAGAATTCGGCCATTTTCAAGTCTGCAACTCTATAATGCCAAATAAGACTTGTCTCCATCGAAAACCAAAGTTTTTGAATTCAAACACAAAATCTGACTTCTATTCCGAGAATTTCACGAATTCGACGATTTTCGTCCAATCGTGTGAATTCCAGCAAAACTTCTATACTAACGATTTGTTCATCAATCCAAATGGATTTAATTCATTCTATAGACATTTCAACTTACATGTTATAACAACTTATTTTCAAGTTATGCTTTGGCTTATTCTTCATAAGTTCATGACTTAATAAATTATAATTTACAAGTTTTCATTCATTATGACTTATTTTTGGTTTAAGTTCTTTAACCAACATTCTTACCTTTTATAACTCATACTAACTTCATATGACAAGTTCATCATAAGTTCATAACTTATTTATGTTTAACTTACTTATACATGACTTATACGGCTTAAGTCCATTGATTATCTAATCCTTATGTGTTCTTAGCATACATGTTCATTAAATTACACTTCTCTTATCACCCTACAATAGTAGAGATGGAAGATATAAGATCATAAGATCATTTACCTTTGATGACTAGCTTTCTTCTTCTTGGAAATCTAACAATGGAAGTTTGACTTAAAAGTGCTTATTCTGAAAAATGAACAAACAATAATGAAATCCAAGTTGGGTATTTATAGGACTTCCAATGTGAGGGCATAAGGGACATTAGGTCATCCCACCTCCTTAACAAACCTCCTTACTATTCCATACTTAATAACTAAGTAAACTTGCTAACCACTCATATTACTTGACCACCACAAAACATATCCTTTGCTTGGTCATTACTTAAAGTTCTTGGTCACCAAGTTTAACCACATTAACATGGGTTGCCCCATGGGTCACTACAGACCAATGGATCCTAGCTTGGGCTTGGATTTAATTAAATTAACTTAACTCTTGGGCTTATATTAATTCTTTTTTGGACTTTACTTTAGTAACCACTTGGGCTTTAACATTAATCACACTTGGGCTTGCACATTATATTTCATTGGACTTTACAAATTGCTAACAATCCTACAAGTCCAATTCATTTGACTAAAAGCCTTATTTCAATTTCTCTACGTATTATACTCGTATTCTCACTCGTATATTAATTCACAATATACGATATACCATCCTTCGTACATATTCATAGAATACTTCGTATTCAATACCTCATACAATACATATGTATCATACAATCATTACATTATCTTCTTAATGCTTGATATTCCTAATGTTCTCGAATTAAGTTCGCATGCAAAATATTACGTTTTCCATAATTAGATTATTATTACACAATCCATCTCACCTTGATATTATAACGTTACGTATTTCTCGGAAGTTCAAAAATAATTCCCGAGCAAAATTTGATGAATAGTGTTTTTTGAAAAACTTTTATTTTCATCTTGGAAATTCAAACACTTTAATTCATTCACGTAGTTACAATACTATGACGTTTCGACGTTTCTAGGTTATAGAACGACATTCATCTTACTAACACATAATAATAACAAATAAAATTATTTTATTCATTATTAAAAGTATTTACAAAAGGTTCAATTTTCCGGGGCGTTACATGTATTTTACTTTCCATGCATAAAAAAAAGAAAAAAAAATCAATCAATCAGGTCTTGTCAGTTTGAGCCTGAACTACAAAAGACCTTATCTTCCTCTAACCACAAGAGTACGTAGGCAACCATTTATGGTGTGGTCAAACCCTCAAAAGAAACATCTAAACCCACACACCAACCAAAATATGTAACGCCCCCAAATTCAGGTACTTGAAACCCGAATTTAGTGCTTTACGATACCATTTCTATGAGCGGAATAATACTAATAATAATAACAATAATATGAATATCAAACTTAATTTACATTTATCAGAGTCTAATCCCAAGTACGCAACCTTTACTACATTCTTTACATGATATATAATACATATCATTATCTTAATACAGTCTAATTATTATAAAAGATATCAATAACCATATTCTATTTGCTTTTCTTTTCACTTGTTCTTGCCTGAACCTTCCGGTTTATCACGCTTAGCTGAAAACATTTAGATTTAAAGCAAGGATGAGCATTTGGGTGCCCAACAAGTAATAACAATTATAAATATAATTAGCTGAAAGAATTAAATATTTTCTTTGTACATCACTTCTACAATAGATCAATAGTTGTGAAGTAAACTGAACTAATCATAACCATATATTATTTTTATATCAAAGTTTTTGAAACTATGTATTGAATATATATATAGGGTAGTCGACAGGTTATGAACATTGTTTTCTGTTTTCAAAAAGGTTAGCCAGAACTTCATCTGCAAACCATTATAACTTACGGGCACGAGGGTATACATCCCATGGACCCTGTATTGATCAATACTACATTGCTAGAACGATATTATCGTTCATCCTTTGTCCGCCTTAGCGCATAAAAATTTTCCCATGTTCGGGATGTTCATAATTAGTCAAGAATCCAAACCAAAGCAATCTGATTTGGATACAATAGGGTTTTATCATATTCAAAGATATTTCTGAACCTGTGTCTAGCTAGATCAAATAGCTTAGACGGCTTTTACTGTATTCATACCGGGGATCAATATATACATATTTTTATATCAACATGTGATCAAATACAGTGATTATCCAAGTGGGGACACTTGTATAACCATGTTTTAGAAATTAACGAACAGAATAAATATCTGACTTACCATATACTAACATATTGATAAACGATGATCGGATATAGAATATATAACAATAGGGTTAATAATATAACATAATAATAATATAATTCTGAAACCTTCTTACTCATATCCATTGCATAAAGAAAATGCAAAGGTAGGATACTTGCAATCTGTCTGCTTTAGAATCTGCGTGAACTTAGTTTTATCTTTTATACTGAAACCTATCATTAATAAGATCATTTGATCGATTAGAATAACATACTATAACACATAGCACTGCTTATTACAGTCAGCACATAACCTAATCACATTGTCACACATAAGCAACAATCATTGAGTCACAAACAATCATTAATTCAGTCAAAATTTCTAAGTCCAGATCAATTTCTGAAACATATCGGTCTACCGATGGCTTTATCGGGTAATTACTGAGTCTAAGACTCTATCCCGTATCTCAATATCTACAAGTATCAGTCATATTATTTTTAAATGACTTATAATAACTTTTAAACATTTATTATAATTTATCACGAATTTTCAAACACCGAAATCATTATTAAATAATTTAAATAATAAACAATTCTATTATTATTAATATTTATTAATATTAAACTATTAATGAAACCATTGCCAAAATATTAAAGTTATTTATAATAACTCAAAATATTATTAAAGTATTATATATTACCCTTAAATGATTTTTAAAACAATTAAAATCATTTTAAATAATTACCATTAATATAAAAATATTAATGAACTATTTATCCAAATATTAAAAGTTACATAAAATATCTTTAAACACTTTTATTTTTATTTTTTTTAAATGATTTTAATAATATTAAAATCATTTTTAAACTAAATTATTTAATATAGTCACCTAATATCATTAATATTAATTTATTAATGAAATTCTCCAAAAATATAGAAAATTATATTTTATAAGTCCAAATATTTTCTAACACTTTATTCTCATTTAAAATGATTTTAAATCAATAAAATCATTTTTAACTTATTTATTTAATTTAATTATTAAATAAATCTAATATCATTAATATTAAATTATTAATATTTTTCATTAAAAAATATCAAAAGTTATATTTTATAACTTAAAATATTTTTATAACCTTTAAATCATTTTAATATGATTTTTAAATCATTAATTCTATTTTTCATAAATTATTTAATACATTTATTAAATAACTTAATTATCATTAATATTAAATTATTAATGAAATTCATCACAAAATATTAAAAGTTATATTTATAACTCAAAAATATTTTTTACACACTTTATTCTTATTTAAAATGATTTTTATAACATTAAAATCTTTTTTCTCTAATTTATTTAATACAATAAATAAATAAATTAAATATAATTAATATTCAAATAATTATAAATATTAATGAAAAATATCCCAAATAATTAAAAGTTATTTTTCATAATTTAAAATAATTTTTAAAACCAATTTTGTAATTTTTATAATTTATTTTCTATTTTAAAGTAATTTTTGGAAAATACAGAAATTAAAATATTAAAAACCGTCGCTATAGCCCTTTAGCGACAGTAACCGTCGCTGTTGGTGTTCTTGAGCTGAAGAACACTAACAGGTTCGTGCTCAAGAGGTCTCGTTTGACCGGGTTTAATTTCATGTTTATATTGTTTCTGTCCAATCTAAAACCTAAGTATTGTAGTGTTGATGTAACTCTACAAGTTTCATAACTTACTTTGAACAAACAACAACATAACAAGCCGATCTATGCGAACAAAGTAGTTCATCGTCGACGGTTCGGGTTTCTCCGAAAACCTAGCGATTCAGTGCCATATTTAAGCTCAAATATTTTAGTGTTCAGATCATCATTTTGGTGATTTTATGGTTCATAATGGTAGCATACATGACAAGGTATAACAACTTATCAAGATCCCAGTTCCAAAACATCTAAATCTAATAGATCAAGTCCGGTCAAAGTTGTCAGAAAACTGTTCTTAAAGTTTTCTGGAAAATTCCCAGAAACGTAAAATCAGACTTGGGTGATTACTTTGACCGCTCATTCCCTTAGATACATTAATTGTTTAAAGGATATAAAGACATGATTCTAAGGTTCATACAACAGGATATACTTCTATTACAACAAAAATAACAAAATAGTAACAACAAGCAAGATCTAGAAGGATGAAGAAGCTGTTAGAACGTTCTGGGCAGTTCTGGACTACCCAGATTCATACTCGGTCATGGTCGGTCAATGACCTTTGACCGATTATAACTTTAAATCCACAACAGCTCTGACCCTGACTCCACTTGCATATTAAAGATAGCATGTCAAGCTACACATATAAAGCTTAAAACAACTTAAACCATAAATATACCAAGATCTACAGCCATTGATATTTGATGTCGGAACACAAAAGAAAATTTTCCAGATTTTAAAAATATTCAATTTCGAGCATATTAATGTTATGGATTTAGGAAGTAACAACCCAGATCACAAAAATAGACCACATCCAACATGTTTAAACATTAAAACCTAAGATCTAACATTGAATCAAAACTTAAATTTCTTGGTTAGGGTTTATACCTTTTTGCATCAAATCTTGATTCTATGTTTCTGATCTGTTGTGGGTAAACGCGGGGCTTCAATATAGGACTGATATACTATGTATTTTCATAGCTTAAGAGAGAGAATGGGTTGGTTGAGCATTGGTTGAAAAATTGGGAAATAAAATGACTTTCTCTCTCTCTCTAATGCTATATATATATTACATGTGTGCAATGTATGTGGCTGAAATCAGTTGATGGCTGGTGTTTAATGTCACATGGGGTTAGTGAGAGTTGGTTTACCAACTCACCAAATGTCAAAACCTATAAGTTAGCATCAATAATTCATAAAAGGGTATAATAGACATTTGTCAAACCCTTAGGGTTTGACCCTTAGGGTTTTAACCCTAAGGTTTAGCATAAAAATTTTAGCATTTCTATTTTAGGGTTTGTAAAACAAAAATAAAATTTTAGTTTCTAAAAATTTCAAATTAAGGTTTCATAATTAGATTAGGGTTTCTAATTATATAAAACAAGATAATTAGGTTTAGGTTTTACTAAATATCATTAATCCTGCCAAAATAGCAATTAGGGTTACAAATTGGTTAATTAGGGTTATAAATTTAAAATTATTGTTTAACAGTTTGAATTTGGGCTTTATAATCTTTAAAAATTATGGTTTCTATATATTAGTTAGGGTTTACGTAATTAATAAAAAAAACTATATAATTCATAACATACTTCAAATAACACAGCTATATAACAGTCTCGAACTCATACTTGAGTTTCAAATTAGGGTTTCCAATCATTTAGGTCCACAAATATTATCTAAGGTTTATAATATCTATGGTTTTCTTGATTGGCATTAATATTTATTATAAACATCATGAATCACATAACACCTTGCAGACAAATACGATCTTGAATTTCCCATTTGAATTATAACATAGGGTGAAACAAATTAATGCTAGGGTTAGGTCATGATTCAACATAATTAACCAACCCTTAACAGTCCATACATATATGGTACATATTTATAGCATTGAAAAATCAAAATATACTTAATACTATATTATTATTCTCATTCCTTAATCAAAACCTGAATTAGAGTTTGGATTCCATATCTCGATTTATCTCGTCTATACATACCATTATTAATTAAGTTAAAATAAATAACTTAAGTACACTGAACAAATTCATAAAATAATTAGTATAATCGTGCTTTTAATCATCTCATATATATTATTTAAATAATATAATTATCGATTTTCATGGAAAATAAATATTAAAAACATTTTTACTTTGTAAAATTAATTATTATAAGAATATAATTTATAATGAGCAATAATTCTAAAATAAACTTATTCAGTAATCATTCATGTAATAAATATATTTTATATTCATCACATAAATACATACATAATACCTTGCACGCAATCTAAATTTTCAAAATAAATAATTAATAATAAAAAAAAATTATACGCAAAATTTTTGATTTAATTATATAGAAAATATCGGGTTATTACAAAATATAAACCTAAACACTTCTCCCAAGACAACAATGTCTACACCTAATAAAAACCCTCAAAGTCAACGACCCATGTGGAGAAGACCCAACGACACCTCAATGTCATTCCATCAAATCCGATACAAGTCCTAGAAAGGAAGAGAACGATAAATTAAGACAGCCAGTCACAGGGATGAAATAACAATCATCCTAAGATGCAACCCTTCAGCAACTCATCACTCCTGAAGTGCAAGAAGACTTGATCTCCGTTGACCTACAGAAGTACATAGGCGAACATCGTGGAAAAGTATATCTCATACCCGACGACCTGTTCCTCGAGATAAAGGCCACAAATCAAACCTTACAGAGCAAACCAAACACGATTGAAGCCATCACATCACAATCCAAGATGAGCTCTTAGGTCTAATTCAGTGGAGTCCGAAGGCCTCTCGACATCAATCATCAAAGTTGAAACAATGACATAACAATATATTAAGCATAATCATCAGCGAGTACAAATATAATCCAAGGAGATCACAACAAATATTAACTCAATAATGTAAGTTGACACCCTTGGTCACAAGTCTTCGTCAAATCAGAAGAAAATCATCAAAGTTAATTTTGCCTACAAATCAAAAATAATGATTGGGGCATCCAAGCATCAAAGCCCAAATCCATTTCCTGTTCACTATATGGGTCAGGAGGTAAAAGACTCTTGAAATCTCGACATCTTATTAGCCCATTTGTCAAACATACAACAAAGAAATTACCCTAGATGACAAGCAAGACTGAGGCAATTTTAGAATCGGTGATAACCCGATATTGGGATCCTTAGAACAAACAAGAATGGGGCAATGTCGGAGACCACGATAACTCCATACTAGGGCATTTATCGACCATCCAAAAAAGGAAAATGTGTAATTCGATGCCCATAGCGCGATCTCATCAGCAAGTGATGTGATCATCAGAGCTTCCCTCAGGACATTTCACTGGCAATCTGATAAGATCCGTGGGTCTCCTTTTCAATTATACTTTTCTTAGAATACAATGATCCAAATCTGAGGTACGACTCTTTCTTCTCTTTATTTTGTTTTTTGTCTCCATTTACATTAATTAGCGATGATAGACATGTTAAGTATAAATAAATCTTGAGTTAGGATCTTAGCAAAAGGTTTTAAAAAGTGAAAATTTTATTTAACTTGTTATGAATTGGATTAATTCTAATAAGCGTCCATGGAGAAAGAATCACGGGAATGAATATAGAATTAAGATTATTCAACCTTTTGATTATGCACAACATCCTAGTTCAAAGCGCTTTTTGGAGATGACTTGACCTCATATGCATGTCAACACTTTGCGATTGCCCTGACTGTTAGTTATAGTGTATAAAACTATAGCGACAACGATAACAATTAATGCGAAGATAAAAGATAAGTAGCCAACCTAATATCTAAAATCGTGGCTTGGTTACTCAAGTTATTAAACCTAAGGGGTGTCTTTACACCTGGTGCCCTAAAGTCATCTGGTTTGGGAGTCACCGGCCCAACGCTTGCTACATGGATAACCTAGCGCTTAAGAAACTGAATATTATAAGAAAAAAAGGCGAGACTTGAGCATATCTGAATCGTGGCCTGGGTTACTCGAGTAATTAAACTTGAGGGGTGTCTTTACACTTAGTGCCCTCAAGCCGTCTAGTTTTGGAGTCATCGGCCCAACGCTTGTTACATGTGTAATTTAGAGATTAAGAAAATGAATCTTACATAAGCTTAGGCAAGGAGTAAATAAAGTAGACCGGTTAACTTGTCTCAAAGTGTGGCATTTATTACTCGAGCAAGTAAACCTGAAGGGGTGTCTTTACACCTAATGCCCTAAAGCCGTTTGGTTTGGGAGTTATTGGTCCAAAACCCGTTAAATGGGTAACTCTGAATAGCCTAAGAAAACGAGACAAGTTATGCGGGGAAAAAGGAAAAAAGAAAATTTGGAATCGAGAAAAATTTGCTAGATGAAAATGAGATCATCTAAAAGTCATAGAAGAAAAACCCTACTAAGGGTTACGTCACTCATAGTGCACATGTCATATGATGTTAATTTTGCAAAGAACGATGCGTAGAGCGAAGATGAAGTATCCTACTAATAAATAATGACCGTGGATGCTTAAAAGTTTTCTTGTAATTTCACAACTTGTTCAATGAAAATTTAGTCAAAATGAAAAAAAATTAAACCTAGAAGATAGTGATTCACAGTTTTCTTAGAAAAATCATTTTCATACTCAATTTCAAGGTCTTTAGCAATAAGATAAAAACTCAGCCAATACGAGTATTGAAATTCATGAACTTTAACCTTATATACCTCATTGACAAGATTATACTAATCCTGAGGGCCCAAGCTGTCAAGCTTTTGGCACATATTGTTCGTCTGATTTGCAGGATATTGCTCACTTTGGACGTGGTGAGCAAAACAAGTTTATGATATGAGTCCCAAATTACAACATGTTAAAGAGCTGTAGCATTCTGGAGATTTAATGTAATAGAAGGAGTCTAAGGCGAGACCAAGCTTCTCATCAAAAGAAATGAGAGAATTAACTCTTGAAAGAAATTATGGCAACATAAGCTTGCCACAGCTAAAGAAGGGAAAAATTCTCAAGAGAATCCCTAAATCAAAAACAAATGTCCAACAACTAACAAAAGGTCTAGCAAATGAAATCTACATCATCAAATATGTCAACCTGCGGCAAGTCCTCATAAGTCGAGGCCGCTGCACCAAAGTTCAAATCTGGGCAGTGAAAGAACATGCCACATCCTTCACAGATGTTAGTGGCACCCAAGTCATCAGTTAAGCCAGTATCTAATCTGTAAGAACCATGAATTTTATGAATAATATTAATAAGAATGGAAATATTTATTCAAATATAAATATTGATGTGTTGTGAGATGAGTAATTCAATTAATTCAAATTAAATTTATAAGAATTAAGAAAAATGTGGAGTTTATGATAAGCTCGAAGAATGCCTTGTGTGGCACGTTAATGAGAATTATGATGACTTAATTAATTAAAGAAGGAATTAATAAGTGAATAATTAATTAATAATATATTGTTAATTAATTGTTATTGTGAATAATAGTGTACTAATGAGTAAAATAAATTACATAAGTAGAATTATATTTATTTATTTAATTATTGTGGTGCAAGATATATGGTAGTAACTACATCTATATAATATAAAGTATAGTGTGACATTTGGGATGTGACTATATAATATGGAAACTATATAGTAAGATTAATAAAATGCGTAAGTTATACAAATGATGTCTATATGACCATGTAAAATGTATAATGCATTAATGTACACTTTATGGAATATCAACTTAGGCTATGTGTCTAATTGGTATAATAAAATTTTAAGGAGATATTGAATTATTAGTGACCAATCAAATTGAGTCCATACATCTTATAAATATTAATTGGACTAGATTAATGTACATGGATTATATGCTATGAGTACATATATAATCCCTAACTTTTCATTTGTAATAACATTTAGTTATCAAATGTGAAATTATAAGCCAAAAAGGAAATGAACCTAAGTGTATTAGTAAACAATTCGTTGCTACAAGATCAGACTTGTCCCATATTAAGTGATCAAATAGTACCCAAATAGTAGCCTATTCCATTCTTGCATGAACTCAAGCTTGCTAGAAGTTGCGCTGTGATGATGGATACGAAGATGGTGGTTGGCCAACTCCTTCATATCCAATGTTTCCTTCTATCTCCAATTGATTCAAACCATGATGCAAAGCCATAAATTGGACAAACCATTCTCTATAAATGGAAGCTCTTCTTCTCATTTCTTGGTTGCTAGATGATTTGTCTGATAAGTATATATTGAGAGTATGAGTTGCTGAGAATTGAGGGAGTATAATCAGTGCATTAATGTAGTTCATTTAAGCTTCAAGAGGTAACATTTCTGTTTTATGTTCTTAATATTGAGTTTTATCAAATTCTTATATTTGCTTGAAATTCTTTGTTAATTGGTATGACATGGCATGACATGGTGTTGTCTGAGCTTATATGTATGTTTAGAAGTAATGTAGTTGGTCTAGTTGCAGGAATTAACAATATTGTGTTGAGGCTCTATAGAAGCAGATCCATTTTTTTTTTACTTTCGTCAGTGTGCACTACCACCACCACTTCTATAAAGATTAAACCATGCTTGTAGCGCTTAGTCACGGCTTTTGAAAAATAGCTTCTGTTGCCTTGTGTTGTCATAAGTATGTTACTTTAATTTGAATATGCATGTAAATGACCCTAACATATAAAATGATGTTGTGTATAGCAAGTCATTTGAACTTGGTTTGATATGAGTATTCAAAGAAAGTTTATAGATTTGGAAACTAATTATGGTAAGCATGGTGTAATGTATATTCTGACCTTAAGCGTCAACATATTGAGTTTTGATATGTCTTGACATGTGACCAATATGATAGTTTATATTGTTGAAGATAGTATAGACTATTCAAGCATGATTTAAAAAGGAAATTTTGTGTAAAGGACTAAACTAGCTATGTGTAAATGAACTATGTATACATTAAGTTTTGAACTTCAAAACATGCTTATGTGATCTATTATGTGGTTATGAAAGCGTGATATAGAATATGTGGACTTACCTTGCATGCTTGAATAAGTTTTGATAACCTACTAATGGAAACTTAAAGTTTCAAATACGAACTTGATAAACTATATACACTTTGAGTTAGGAAATTGTGAGCATGCTTATGTGATCTAGTTATGTATATATGAAAGTATGATGTATAGTAAGTAAAGTAGCTTTGCGTGCTTAGTTGGTTTAACATTAGATTTTTGAGAAAGTTGTTGAAGTTAAAAATCAACTTTGTTGGGAAATACCCTATTGGTATTCTAGACTTTTAGACCATCATGATAAGACATTATATGCATCTAGACATGATTGATATGTGCATCCATCTAGCTAAGTATGTTGTGGACTAGTGTTGGGTAAAATCTAATTACGCACAACATGCAAGTATACGTGGTCAATAAGTAATATAATAGTAAGTAGAGTATCGTTCCCACAGAGAAAATTTAATAAGAATTTAACCTCACAATTATCAGTTTCTTATTAATCCTAATTTTATTAAACTACTCAAATTAATGATTAAAATTATTAAAACTAAATTATAAAAAATGCTATGATCACAAAACAATCACAAATATTAAAAACTAAAATTTCAAACAATTATTGGAGAATTAGGCTTATGACTTCACCCTAAGCTTCACTCTGATTTTTACACCTTTATTCCAGTTTAACTTACTATCCCAATTTATTAATCAAGGAAACGAATGTAGCACTAGCCATCTCTCGATGTACAAATACCATATTAACTCAAATCCACAATTTAGATAGAAACAAGTTAAACACTTTAATCAACTAACTCACTATATCTCTATGTGAATTATAATTAAAGAAGGTTTAAGTTTAAGCCCTTTATCCGATTACATGCGATGTCAAGCATATCTCTACCTTAACATTCATCAAGATTCTGTTCATTCACAAAATTCAAGAACACATGCTATATTAACTAAGTCTAGACTCGCACTTCCTCTCTTAAATTCATACAAGTCCACAAAGAACTGTTGATCAGGCAATTCATAAATTCAAGCTCAAATTAATATAGATAAACTGGATAATAGTTTATTAAATTAGAAATCAAAGCTACATAATCATTGTTTCACTTAAAGATACATCATAAGCCTAAAAAGTAAATTAGTTCATCATCACTGAAATAATAACTGAATAAATTAAAGATATCATTCTTTCAATTACAAATATAAGACTAAACAAAGAATAAATCAGAACACCCTTCACGTTAGCCTTAATCCGCAATTGATATGAACGTTCCTTCAAAATCTTCACTCCAATGCTCGATATGAAAATCTGTATGTAATCTCTGTAAATTGTCTTGGGTGTATTCTTGATCTTTTGTTAGTGTTAATATACGTGTACACAAGCAATCGCTGCTCAATTCCATGCCAACTAGAGTCCTAAAGCCATATAAGAACCAAAAACCAAGTCCCAACAGTGTTTAACTCAAAATAGGATAGCCAGCATTTGGGACCCCACCTACCTGAAAATATATATATAGAAAATGCACCTTGCTAGCAGGCCACTTCTTTCAAACATGAAGACCCCTCGCCCCGGCGGGGGTGTAAAGCTTAATTATTCCCGCCCCGACAGGCTAGCCTATTGTAAACTGACTTTGGTTAAAACTTCAAACTTGCTCCAAAATCGTTCCAAATGCTTCCCTTCTTGACAACAATAAACAAGTAAAAATAAATCATAAATCAAGGATCTAACAACGAATGAGCTTGAATTAGAAACCGATTTGTGGATATAAAATCCACTTATCAAAATCCCCCAAACTTAAACTGTGCTAGTCCTCGAGCACAAAACAAAATACTATGCTTAACAATGCAATGCAATGATATGTAATCTATCTAACTATATGTCTACGAATCCAACAGTATCACAGAATCAAATTTATTCCTTCAGCCTTAGAAAGATCAAGCAAACATTTCAACATCTCATATCGAAACCACTCAATAGTTTCTTATCAATCCTCGAATCTTAGACCATCATCACTGATATAGTGCGTGTGTGAGCAACATCTATGCTAACTGATTCTAGTTCAAATTTAACACATAATCAATTTCTTATTAGGAATCATACAGAATAACTCAAAAATTTCAAAAACAGACGAGTTCCAACTAAAATTAAACGTTTACCAAGATTAGGGGTCCAAATAGGGTATTCATACTTTCTTTTTCTTTTATTTCATTGACGACTCTTTGCCCTTATTTCCCATTTTTTAGATAGATGGTTAATGAGTGCGTTTTACGCTCCATCTCACGCTCATGTTTATGGGGAGTATTTCTTCTCAATCCACCACAAGACTCAACTAGATATTATTTTCTCTTTTTTTTTTCTGAAGCTTATATACCATACCTTTTCCCCCAAACTTAGGTTCTTGTCTAATTCGTCGTCTTCACTGCCTATTCTTGTCATTCTATGATTTACACTAGCATTATCCTTTAGAAACTATTTAAAAGTAGTGCCTTTTCTTGCACAATTGCATATAAAAGTAGTGCCTTTTCTTTGGTCACGTCTGATGTGTGTGTGGACGGAAACAATTTCTCACATAAGAAGGCATACCATATCTTACCATACTGACTGAGATCCTTGCTGTGAAAAATTATGCCTCCTTTCCGACCCTTTATCCATGTTGTTCATGGCTTAATCATTTCTTTGAGAATAGACTCAAATTCAGGATCGAAATCACATAAGTGAGCATATTGGCACTGTCTAGGCACTCATAGATGATAATAAGTGTTGATGGCATCGGCACTGAACGGGACTAATCGACCCCACACATAAGAATTGAAGGGGGCTTTGTCCTCGGCGTTAGCATAAAACTCTTTGACCACGTTGACAACGGCGGGCTCAAGTTCTCAGTGAACTTGTTCCACCCTTTCTGATAAATCTGTTGCATCATTTCACCGTCGACAGGATCCGGTGCTAACCCCCACTCTGGTTTAAGAACTTTTATCACCATGTAGTCATATCGGTTGGCGGCGGTGGCACTTACGAATTTGCGTCGGTCGAAGGTTCGTGATGGTGGTGTTGTTGTGGAACTCTCTCCCCGGTGCCTATTTGATGTGGGTTTCGACGCTATTGAATTATGAAGCCTTAACATAATATCTTCCCCCCAAACTTGGTTCAAACAAACTATCAAACACTTGGTGAGCACAGAGGTTTCTTCCCCCAAAATTGATGAATTTGTGGCAATTATGGTGATTGAAGATGAAAAACTTGAAGATAGGTTACTCACTCTCAAGTGCAAGATGAATTCCCACAATAAGAACCCTAATTCGTGGCTTTCTGAGTTGAATTGAATATATTTGAGTTGTGGGTATAAAGTGGGGGTAATGGATGGGAGTTAGAAGTTCATTTTAGGAAGAAGTTTATTTAACATGTAACTACCGAAACTGTTTCACATCCAGGACCCCCGCCCTGGCAGGGGGTAACAAGCTTACAAGGCCCGCCCTAGCGGGCATGCCTACTGTAATTGGACTTGGGGGGACCCCCGCCCCGGCGGGGGTGGATTCTGTTAACTGATGTTGTTTTGCTCCTTTCTTCACTTTAACTCCCAACCATTATCATATTGAGATCCTGCAAAGCCAGAAAACATAAAAGTTAGACATGGTGGAGAGATTATCAAGAACATGCAACTTATCTAATTAATCTATGAACTTATTATATAGTACTAATTATGCGAAACTATAATTTGATAGTTATGATTAAAAATATGAAAAATAAAAGTACAATTGGGTTGCCTCCCAATTAACGCTTGATTTTAAGTCGTTTAGCCTGACTACTTTCTGTTTATGGTACGTCGGATAATGTGGTGACGCCCCAAATTCGCGTATCTTCCAACCCGACATATGGTGCTCCACTGTACTAATATCCATACAATCATTCCATTGAAATACAACAAAATGAATATAATTACTATCTTCTTATTACAATCAAAGTATAATCCTTCCCAGGTTCATAAACCAGTTTCATCGTTCGTTGTTCATAATGTATAATACATACAAACTTACTAATCTATTACATAATGCCTAAGCATCCATCTTAGCTTTGCCCTTATCTCTCTTATCATTCTCAGGATGTTCATCCTTAACTGCAGTTATATAATTCACGCAAGAAGTTAGCATGACAGCTCATCAAGTTTTAACAAAGGATAACAGTAATACCACATTCGTGAATTATATAACAATTCCTATATAACTTAACAATAGTTATAAAGTATCATGAAACAATATCACTTTAACAGTTCATAACATCAATTCCCAAAGTATCGAATAGATTAGGAATTCTGAACCGGTCGATAGACCATGAACAGTAACTTTTAGTTTTCATACTTGAAAAGGATTTCACAGCACCAAGGTTGTTATGTCCGCATTACTTACGAGCACTTCTAGGTGATCAGCCTACTGTACTCTATGTTGATCAACACTCATTCATTAAACGTATTTACGTTTAATATTTTTGGCAAACTCACGTGCCCATCGAATAATCGATGAAAAATACTTTTGTTTGTTCATAGACAAACCTTACCTTCACGCCCGTACCAATTACTTGGCATAGGATAGCGTTAACATTTCTATATAGAAAGATATGAATCATAATCAATCTATATCTTACGAATAGTCTAGCCGAGTTAAAATCTTGCATTGACCCTTTCTTTAAAACCAATCGTGCAATTCAGTTCAATGAATCACATAAAACTTGGCTAACTTGAAAGTTAGACAAGCGTTAAGAAAACTTGCCTTTCAGCGTCTTCAAATAACTTAATCGACTGACCACAGCCTTTACAGAATCTACATGATATATTCACATAGCACACTGTAATTAGCTAACAAACAAATGTTCACATTGTTTCTACCAACTTCTTTCTCTTCTATGTCTTAGTTAACTTAATATTAATAATAAAGTCAACTCAACTCATTACCCTTCGTCCCGGCTTAATACTCAACTACCGTTATTAACCAGACTCGAACATTGTTGATAAAGTAATAACTTCGTTCATCATTCATAACTTATTAACATGCATTCAATTCCTAAGTTCAATACCATATACTCTAGTATAGGTAGTATAGGAATAGTTTTAATACACTTATGAAGTGTACAAACATTACTCCCTTAGGTCTCCGAACAATTTGAAGTTCAAAACCTAAGTCACTATCCAAGGCCTTGCACTTGCATGCTTTGGCCGCATTTACCTCTATAAGACTAGATCCATTGCTGCATTCCCATTAGCGATGAAAAGGGCTTTTCTCTCTGTAAGTCTTGTCATGCGAGACTTACTCTATACAAATAGTGGTGCTGCGGTGCCATTTAGCGATGGGTGCAAACATACATTGCGCATGCGCATGCTGCGTATTTTACATTTACACTACTGCACTGGCATGCACGCGGACCACTCGATACCGTATTTCAACAGTTTTAAAAACTTTTGTGAAATTCCCGGGGTCATAACTTCTTCATTATAAGCCCTATTTGGTCCGTTCAAAAGTCTACACGTCATAAATGATATATTCTACGCGTTCATATAAGAATCTGACACTTTTGCATCCAATAACTCAAAATTCACTATTGAGTTCAATTTCTAAGTGTTTGTAAACGATAATGAGCGTTCAATGCTCGTTTTCTTCATTTTAAGTCGGAATCCGACGATTCTCGAACCCACAACTCTTAATTATCCTATCTCACGCGTTGACATTGAAAAACAATGTTTTCAAGTCTCACGACAACTTTTGACCTCCAATCTGGAATTTCAACGTTTTCGACATTTAACGTCTATTTCCGTGAAATTCGCCATAACTTCGTTACTAACGTTCTCTAGGCAAAATCACTTGGAATACTCTATAGATTTCATATCTACATCCTAACCAAGCAAGATGCATATATTAATGTATTGATGGAGTTCAATCGTTTATAAACAATCGATCTCAACAAACAATATCTTTAAGGTTTGAAACTATATCAAACTTTATGATTCCTACGATCTCATGACTTATAGAGATTGAATCTATGGTAAGTCATCATTAATCCACTATACAAGATATATACCACCCATTTTATTATCGTTCATGATAAAAGAAAATCAAAAGAGATGGAAATGAAAGATAAGGATTATTACCTCAAGAACTTCTTATGAACTCTCTTGAAAACTCTAGGTCAAAGCTTCCAAAGTGTATGATTTGTGTATTCTAGCTCTCTTTCTCTCTCAAATATTCTAAGTTGGCAATTGAAAAACTCCCAAATGACCAAACCTAGCTTCTTATTTATAAGAAAATAGAATGGAGGGCATAAAAGGCATTACACACAAACCTCCTTACTATTCACTCTTGGTCACCAAGTAAAATGCTTGGTGACCAAGCCTTATTCTTGGCTTGCACACCAAGGTGGCCGGCCCACCCATTGCCATGGGTCATCCCATGGGTTTGCCCCATGGGTTTTACCCATTCTGTGACCCACCGGTTCGATCCACTTGGTTCGGTTTTTCATGATGAATTGGGCTTAACTAAATTAACATTGGGCTTTGATTTGGGCTTAACCCACTAATCCTCGGGGGCTTGCTCATTTAATTGATTGGACTAAATATAATCCAACCCAAATGAATTAACATTAAGTCTTAACTTAATTCTATAATACTAATCGTATTCTATACGTATAATTCACGATTCTCTCCAGATACTACTTGCATAATAATCGTATTGTATTTCAGATTTACTCATCAGATTATACATAGATACTAAATAGTACCATAATTGTATAACACTCGCTTTAACTATAACGCAATTCCTCTACGCATTTCATTTCCTTCTCGAAAATCAATATACTCAACCCTTAGGTTTTAAGTCCGCAGTTTAAAAACTTCGTTTTGCCATAAATGAAATATTATCGATATTTCATCTTATCTCGATATTCTATCATTACACATTTCTCGAATTTCAAAATAATTCCCCGATGTAAAATGAATGAATAGTATTTTTACGAAAATTCTCGAAAAACAAATATTTTCGCCTTGGAAATTCAAAATAATTAATTCTAGCACGTAGCCGATTACTAACCATATAAACACATTCTAGGTCATGTAATCGACCTTCACATAGCTTACTCACATAATAAATCAATTAAATTCATTTAATTCACATAATCAAATAAAAATTTAATTGTCATAAAAATCCGATTTTCTCGCAGCGTTACATTCTCTCCCCTTATAAGGATTCTGTCCCCTAATCTTAGCTTATAATTACATAAACAAATGAGGAAAATCTTCCTTCATTTTACTTTCGAGCTCCCACGTTGCTTCTTCAGCATTGTGGTTTCTCCATAACACCTTCACTGAAGGTATTACCTTATTTCTTAATACTTGCTCCTTCCTATCAATAATTTGAATTGGAAGTTCCTCGTAGGATAAGTCTTTCTCTATTTGAATAGATTCATACTCTATTATGTGTTTATAGTCCAGTTTATAAGAACGCAACACAGACACATAAAACACATTATGAATGCATTCCATTTATGGAGGTAAGGCTACTTCATAAGCCACCTCTCCTACCCTTCATAAAATCTCAAAAGGTCCTACAAACCTTGGACTTAACTTCCCCTTCTTTCCAAAACGTATCTTCCCTTCCAAGGCGATACTTTTAGAAAAACAAAAGATCCTACATCGAATTCTCTATTTTCTCTGTGAGGATCTGCATACTTCTTCTGCCTATCTTGAGCAAGGAACTAATCGAGTACGTATTAACTTCACCATGTCCGCCGCCATCATTGTATACCATCTCAGGTCCCAACATCCGACGTTCACCCACCTCATTCCAACATAATGGAGTTCGGCACTTCTTTCCATACAACGCTTCGTAAGGCGGCATGCCTATACTAGCATGAAAACAATTGTTGTACGAAAATTCTACCAACGGTAGATATTCGTCCCAACTCCCTTTGAAATCCATAATGCAAGATCGTAACATATCTTCAAGCATTTGAATTATCTGTTCACTCTAACCATTCGTCTGAGGATGATATGCCGTACTCAATCTTAACTGCGTTCCCATTTGCTCTTGCAAACTCCTCTAAAAGTTCGATGTGAATCGTGGATCATGATCTGACACAATCAAAATAGGTACTCCATGTCTGGAAACAACTTCCTTGACATACAACTTAGCTAAACTGATCTAGGTTATACCTAACTCCTATTGGTAAAAAATGAGCCGATTTCATTCAATCGATCCACTATCACCCAAATAACATCGTATCCTTTTCTTGTTGTTGGAAGTCCCACCACAAAGTCCATTGTGATGTGCTCCCACTTCCACTCTGAATTTCTAATCAGTTGCAATAACCCGCTAGGTCGTTGGTGTTCACCTTAACTTTTGACAAGTTAAGCACCTACTAACGTATTTTGCTATCTCCCTCTTCATGTTCAGCCACCAAAAGTTTTGACAAAGGTCTTGATACATCTTTGTACTACCGGGATGTATCGAGTACCTTGAACTATGAGCCTCCATCATTATCTCCTCCTTTAATTTGGGATCATTCGGAACCCAAATTCTTCCTTCAAAATGAAGTAATCCCTCCTTATCGAGGTTATACCTAGTCTTTTCTTCATCTTCTATTCTTTTCTGTATCTGCTTGCATTCCTCATTACTTAACTATACTCCCCTAACCCTTTCCACTATGGTCGGTTGAGTTTCCATGGAAAATAACATTTCCACCACTTCCTCTGGTAACTTAACTTCTAGCTCCATTCTTTCCATCACAGTTACCAACTCATTCTGAGTTGTTAACATTGATAGATTCTCTCTACCCTTCCTACTTAGTGCATCGGCCACTACATTTGCTTTCCCCGGATGATATAAAATATCACAGTCATAATCTTTTATTAACTCTAACCACCTTCTTTGTCTCATGTTCAACTCTTTCTGTGTGAAGATATATTTCAGACTTTTGTGGTCCGTATATATTCACACTTCTCACCATATAGATAATGCCTCCATATCTTCAAGGCAAAAACTACCGCTACCAATTCCAGATCATGAGTAGGATAGACCTTCTCATAATCTTTCAATTGACGTGATGCGTACGCAATGACTTTGCCATGCTGCATGAGCACGCAACCCAGTCCTTTATGCGAAGCAACGCTATAAACTACAAAATTCCCTGTATCGACGGGTAAGGACAATACAGGTGCCTCAATTAATCTCTTTTTCAACTCCTGAAAACTGTTCTCACATTTTTCAGTCCACACATACTTCACCGACTTTCTTATCAGATTTGTCAACAGAGTAGCTATTTTAGAAAAGTCTGGAATGAACCTTCTATAGTATCCTACTAACCCTAGAAAACTCTGAACCTCGATTGGCATTTTCGATTGCTCCCATTCATTAACTGCTTCTACTTTTGCCGAATCTACAAAAATGCCATCCTTATCAATAACATGTCCTAGAAACTGCACTCTCTCAAGCCAAAATTCACACTTTTTGAATTTCGCATACAACTTCTCCTTCCTTAGTGTTTCCAATACTATTCTTAAATGTTCTGCATGATCTTCTAGTGTCTTTGAATAGACTAGAATATCATCAATGAACACTACGACGAACTTGTCCAAATATTGTTTGAACACTCTGTTCATCATATCCATAAATGCAGCTGGCGCATTAGTCAACCCAAACAACATCACCAGAAACTTGTAATGACCATAACGAGTTCTGAATGCCATCTTAGGTACATCCTCCTTCCTCACCTTTAACTGGATGATACCCCATGCACAAATCTATCTTGAAAAATACTTTGCCCCTTTCAACTGATCAAATAGATCATCGATCCTGGGCAACGAGTATTTATTCTTAATCGTCAACTTGTTCAACTCTCGATAGTCGATACAAAGTCTTAATGACCCATCCTTTTTCTTGACAAACAACACTGGTGCTCCCCAAGGAGACACACTCAGTTGAATATATTTTCTATCTAATAGTTCTTGCAACTGAACCATTAACTCCTTCATCTCAACTGGCGCCATCCGATATGGTGCCCTTGAAACTGGTGCCATTCCCGGTAACAGATCAATTAAAAAGTCCACCTCCCTGTCCGGTGGAATACTCGGTAACTCCTCCAGAAATACATCCGCAAACTCTTGCACTATAGGTATCTGGCCCAAGGATGTTCCCACTCTTTGGGTATCCAAAACATAGCACAGATAACCTATACACCCTTTTCTCAACATTTTCCTAGCTTGTGTCATCGACAAACAACAAGAGCATCTCGATGATTTACTACCGAAAAACACTACCTTGGTTTTCTTAGAAAGCCGAAGGTTTACGCTTTTCCTATGGCAATCTATTATCGCCTTATGGTTAACCAACCAATCCATACCAAGAATTACATTGAATTTTTTTAACCTTATCGTTACCAAATCTACTGATAACTTATTCCCTCTAATTTCTACGCAACAATCCTTATGAATATGTTCAATGGGGATTATCTCTTCATTTGCTACCTTAACATCTAAAGGTATTGGTAACTTTCAGGGATTAAACCTAATCGCTTAGCAAATGCACATGCTATAAAAGAACAAGTAGCACTCGATTCAAATAGCACATAAACATTTATCTTATTGACCGGAATGATACCTGCTACCACATCCGTTGATGCCACCGCATCTTGGACAGTCATATTAAACGTACAAGTTGAGGGTCTACCTACTGATGGTGTTGGTACAATAATGACTAATTTACCACTACTAGAACCCTTATTTCCCTATAAACCTTTCTTCAGGCAATTTCTTGCCATGTGGTCTAATGACCCACAAACAAAACACCCCTGGTTCTTCTTAAGGTTAGGACAGTTGGGTGACAAATGCCCCTCCTACCCACAATTATAGCATACTACTTTCCCTTTTAAATAGACTCCCATATGAGTCTTTCCGCATGTCTTACATGTTTCTTTTCTCCGCTTGGGCTCTCCCTACTTTACCCCAGTATTCCCAGGGATAAAACTCTTCCTCTTTGGCAAGTTGCCACTTCCGCTGGCAACTTCAGCCTTACTCACTCCCTCTAACTTACTCTTGTTCTTTCGTTCTTTATGGTACTAAGACAATGCCTCACCACCACCTTCAGCTATAATCTTCTTTTCCAAAATGGTCCCGTAAGAAGCACTCTAAAAAACTAATATCCTACTGTAGAGCCAGGGTTTTTGTAACGCCCCGAAATTCGGCCTATTTCCACATCCGGATTCCGTACGTCAGGATCCCATCTTCTTCCAAACATACGTCATTATATAGCTAAATATAATAACATACACTCTCAAATCCCAGGTTTTTAAAACCTTAAAACCTCTTTCATTACGAATAATGTTAATTACATTATTCTTTACATATTGCATAAGTGACTTTTATCCGCCACCAAGGATACATAATCATTCATTAAACTATTCTATAGTTTAATTCTATCATTCTATATTACAAGTCTTCGCTTGATCTTCATGCATATTCATATAATGAATGGCATTCCTTCTGGATACCGATCAACTTGATCTTTACGGGATCCTTAAATTCTTTCTAACATCGTTCGCTGAAAATGTTTTTATTTAAAGCAAGTGTGAGCATTCAATTGCTCAGCAAGTCATAGCAGTTGAGCAAACAACTTCAAGAATTTAAACATTCTTTTCAGACTTCAATGATCGAACAAAGGTTTTGAAGCAGCATGAATAATAGGAATAATCTCGATTCCTATCATTTAAAACATTAGTTACATTCCCTTTGAAATATTTTCATTTCTACTCTCTTTCATACACATTCTGTCTGGCTAGAATCAATAGCACAGACTTAACAATAACGGTTCAAGTATAAAA